>JAAGNO010007861.1:6685-28530 GCA_033439905.1 Ceryle rudis | reverse complement strand
AGAGTGGTTAGGCACTGGAACAGGCTGCCCAGGGAGGTAGTGGAGTCATCACCCCTGGAGGTGTTTAAAAAAGGAGTAGACGTAGCACTTGAGGCTATGGTCTAATGGACAGAGAGATGTTAGGATGAAGGTTGGACTTGATGATCCTAGGGGTCCTTTCCAACCCTAATGATTCTATGATTCTATGATTCCCAGGGAAGCATTTTTGCTTTTCCCTAGAGTACTTCCTCTATGAAGTTGTGCATTTTTCAATTGTTGTTCACAATTGACTGGTAAGTAATAGTGTCAAACAGCTGATGATGTCTGGTCCTAGCATGCTGTAATTTGGAAGATATCTTGGTCACTCTTTTGTCTCCATGTTCCCTATGTGGATTTTTATTTACCTGTCAGTTTAAGACCTTGCTTGAGAAAGGCTGAGTACGTTCCATTTCATTTTTTCTTGTCCAATGCCTGCATGGTCTATAGATGGGGAGCAGTGCAATCCCAGCTAATGAAATGGATGTTCGTTGTACTGCATATTTGGAGACTACTGAGTAAAGGTGTAGCTACAGGAAACAGTGGTGAGTACTGCCATAAGCTAAAACCAAAAAAGATGAGTCTTTCAATTGTCTCACTTTCACCCTTATCATCCACAGCTGAAACACAACATGGCACAGCATATTGTGGCAAGAGCTTACAACTGTGACACCGCCTTCCTGTGTTGATTTTGGGGGGGTCTCCAGATTTCCTATTCTTTCTTTGCTTACAGAAGGTAGTGTGATACCATGTAAGCTGATTCAGTACATATGTATTAAAAATGGAAAATCTGAAGGATGGTAATTACCATATAAGACAAAGAGCTATATGAATAAAACAACAGCTCCATTCTGCCAGACAAAAGTCAAGCAGAGGGTACATAAGAGAGTTGTAACTGGACATAATTTTTTTCAAAAAGAACTCTGAGCTGTAGGATATTACTCAGATAGTGGTCTAATTATCACCATGTGCTCAGACAACAAGCGGAACCAAGATACAACCATGCATGAAGAAATTCTTCACCAACATTTCGAAACACTAGGTAAAAAGGGTGATTTAAAGTGCCTGTTCAGCTTTCTGAGGTCTTTGTCCCCAAAAGAAGGTGCATGCCTGAGATATAATATATTAGAATGATCAAAGAAGATCCTACATATCAGGAAAATTCACCCATTTGTCTGGGCTTCCACAGCTGGATATACTGACAAGGTCTGTAGGGATGCACATCAACCAAAACCCCTACCTATAAACATGTGATCATCTTCATCACTCTCAAGTTTCTGTGCTTTCTTCTGCAGCAGTACCTCAAGATATGTAACCACAGGTACTTTATGAAAAATAAATAGAAAATGTTATCATAGTCACTCTCATTTTGAAGTGCTCATCAAATTAACTGTTGGGATAGTAGTGAGATAATTAATGTTAATTAGTAATGTTTTAAAAAAACACAGGAAACCAACTAAGTAACCCCAGAAGGGTAATCAGTTGCCATCAGAATTATTAAATTAATAATGTATTTTATAAAGAAGGACATAGTAGCCTCTTAGCACAGCCCTGGAGGAAAACAATACTGGCACAATTGATTTATCAGTAAAAAACAACTGATATTAGTGACAAGTTAAAAAGTTTCCACTTGAAAAGGAGACGTTACCTCTGGGTCAATGGAGAGTTCTACATGGCTATGATTGCTGGGGAAGGAGTGACAGAAAGGACCGGTACACCTTATCAGATGTGCTGGAATATGTCACAGGTCTATTCACCAGTTTCACAACTTCTCTGGCTTGTCTTCATCTCCATCATCACTTACTTCACTAAGCCAGTCTTGTACCTTAGCAGTCAAGGATGAAATGACAGCTCAGGTCTGAGACATTCACATCTCTACTGCTCTCATGGGGGTGTAGGGAAAGAGCAGGTCTGGTTCTATCGAGTACTATTGCAGAAACATGTTTGTCTGACAGCTCTTTAAATGACGAAGGACAAGTGTTTCCTTCTGTCCATATACAGCCACACTAGATTTTTCAAATGCAAGATGTAGGCTGAAATCCCTTGTTAAACATCACGTAGTACTAATGTGAGAGCTGGCTGAGTGAAAACTTCAAGTTTTGTCCCAATGATAATACAGCAATTATAGCTTAGTTCTGCTATGAGAACAGTCTCTGGCATCCCCTTGCTGTTGTCAGGCCATGTAATCCATTTTCTCTAGTGAATTATGTGGTATTCCCTATGGCAGAAACACTGTTTTGCATTTTGCTACATTTCTTTTTATCTGGATTTTGTGTTTTATGCTTTGCATATAGCCCTCAGCCAATATAAATTCCTTACTAGGATTTCTCCCTTTCTGTCTGGTGCTCCCTTCCCTAGAAGTTTTTAACAAGTGAATGGCCAGGTAGTATGGATGACTGAAAAGATTTTTATCTTATATATACACTTGAAGTGTCAGTGAGAGACTGAAGCTTAGTATTTATCATAAGCTTGATTTTACTCCTGGCACATTACAGAGTGAGTCAGGAAATTAAGTGGACATTTAATGTTGTATTTGTTGCTCCAAAAGTTTTTGAGTTTGTTACGGTACAGTCCTGGGGTTAAAGTTCAGGTCAGAGTGGAAATATTTCAGGAAAAATCGATAAATCAGTAGACTACATGAATATCCTTCTTGTTCTACTTTTGGCCTTTCTGCGATAGTATACTGCAAAAATGTAGATCCATAACTGCATTAGAACTAATAGCTTGGTGCTTTTTACATCAAAAACTTTTCTGAAAGATTTTGTAAATAACGTGTAACTAGAAAGTACATCCAGAAAAAGCAAGTGTTTCTTTGTTACCTCATATCATCATATTTCATTAACTGCATCTTACTGAATTTATTCCCACATATCCATGTAAGGACTTCATACTAAAATATAATTTTGGTAAGAGTTACAGAAGAAAGTCCAAATTCTGTATCTATACATTTGGAACATCAGCCTTGGAATGTAAAATATACCTTTAAGTGTGTGTTCTCAGGCTGACATTAGACTTCAATAACTCATTGGTAGTACAATCTTTTGAACTGGAAGTCTTTTAGCGTTTCCTCAGAAAGCTATTGAAAAGCTGCTAAAGGTATTCTATTTGATAGTGTCATTAGTAGTCCTTAAAGAATTATGCTTAGTGACAGTCACTTTTGTAGTAACAGAGAAGCAATTTAGCCATGATTTCCAATTTTTGCTTGTCTTTACATGTGAAATGCAGTAAATTAAGATATTTAATCTGTGACTCAGCATCTGATGCAGTTGAATTTTTAATCTGATGTATTCTGTAAAGTAACATCATCCAACAGGAGCTCTTATACTTTTTCATGTGCTCTAAGTAGGTAAGGTAAATGTCTGAGTACTGCTTTGGAAGGTTAGGTTGTGTTTTGGGATTTTTTTGTGTTTTGGTTTTGTTTTGCCTTTGTTTTTGTTCTCTATTGTTGTGTTTTGGTTTGGTTTTGGCTGGTTGGTTGGTTTGGGTTGATTTTCTCTCTTTTTGTTTTGTTTTGTTTTGTTTTGTTTTGTTTATTTTGTTTTGTTTTGTTTATTTTGTTTTTATTTTGCTTAGGTTTTGGTTTGGTTTTGTTTTTCCAATAGGAAAGGAGCTGGCTGTTGTAGAAACTAAGAAACTTATTTAGAAATAGAATGTGATGGATCCCTCGAAAACAAGGTATTTCCTTTTGATCTTAAGCTCTAAAAGCAGTTGAAATGGGAAAGCAGGGGGTGAGCTTATAGCACAGCACAAGCTATACTGAAGCATACATTACTGAAGAAATAAATTAATGCATAGATCAGAGCAGGGAACCAAAGTATTCAGAATGAAAGTTCACTGGATTTTATCTAGAGTTTGCGTACTTATAAAAAACCTCTCTGCTCTGCAGCAAATTTAATCCTGATTATCTGTTTTTGAAGCAAAATAAAATAAAGGAATACATATACTTCTTAGTCCTATCTCTTCTAATCATGTTTTTATGGGCTAGAATGGGGCATTTCAAGCACATAAATACCAAGTAAATTTTTCTTAAATGACTGAAAATGCACATTCTAGAAAAGAAAGGATAAGACAAAGGAGTTCTTAATGGTTGTCTCTTTTTAGATTAGCTGACAGATGCAGTCAACACTTTTTCAGTCACTTAAGTTTACTCTAAAAATTTTATAAATGAGAAAATGAGATTAATCTCAATTAAGCCCTACAGACCCAAAGAATGTATTTAAACCACCTACTTTAAGATAGCATTAAAAAAATAGTCTTGTGATAGATAGCTCACCATACATCTAAGTCCATAATTTTGAATGAAAGCCCATTCCTGTTTTCTTTTTTTCAGACAATATAGAAACACATCATTTAAATTATTTGTTGCTTCAGATGAAAGGTTGACAATACCATTAATTAAAATGGAATGAAAGTGTCCCATGAAATCTCTTAGAAGAGAAAGTTAAACCTGCTCTCTTGGAACAGGTCTTAAGGCTGAAGATGTGGTCGCTGGTACTGGTGATGAATTGGACAGTGGCTTCCCTCCAGTGCCTTGTTCTCATTCTGCTTTCTGTTCTTCTTGTAATTTTGTTGTTGCTATAAGGTTGACGTCAACAAGATATCCCCTTAATTTCATTGGATCTCAACATTGGATAGGACAAAGAACATGGCCTTTTATGAAAACTTTTCATCAATAAAAAGAAAAGTCTTTAAAATTTTTTTTGAACAGACTTTTTGCTTAAATAGTCATTGAGGCAGTAAATTCTTCCTCCCCAATAGCCTTTCAGTGACAAAGTATTTTTTGAGTCTGGTAGGAAACTACCAAACCCTGCTCAATAGTTTATTCCCCATTTTTTTTTTTTTTTTTTTTAATCATTTCATTTGTTTATTAGCATTTGGACATCAAGTGAAACTTTTCATGTTACACAATAACACATCGCTCTCTGCGTAGGATGAAAAATTACTACAAAGATTCTGTTGAAAGAAGAACCCATATTCACTGAATGAGAAACATCTGATTTTTTCTTCCTAACGTAGTTAGCATGAAGAAGTACTTGTTCTGTGGGTGAACAAAAACCCATGCAGTTAGTCATGAATCATGTGACTGGAATACCACATTCCTAGACACAGTCCTGCCCACGCCAGCCTGCCAGGATGTTAATAGCTGTGGTTTGGCTTTGCTGATGGTCCACATGCTACTAACAGTAATAACAGGAAGATTTGTAAAATGCGCAGTCAGGACCTAAACAGAGATATCAACAGCGAGGATTTTAGGTGAAATAAAAATACATGTTACCAAGACAAGCTTGTAATGACCATGCAAAAATTCAGTTTTAGTCTCATATTCTTGCAGTTGAAGGGCAGCTCTGTTGAGTGCTGCACTAAGTACAGCACTTAAATCTCTGTTGCTGAAGGTCTTTATGAGCAGCTTAGATCAACATCCGCCTAAAAGCTTGGGGATTGGAAGACCAGTTCTGAGGGAAGAGGTGTGCTTCTTTTTGTTCCAATTTTGTGTAAAAAGGATAAGCTCTTCAAGGACCTTAAATTTTGATTTGAGTTTAAAAGTGGGCCTCTCTAGCATATCTTTGAAAATATATCATAAATATATGACATTATGTCATAAAAAAACCCAACAAGACAAGCAGTGTAGCTCCATCTCCCTGAACAAAATTTGGAATAGCTCATATATGTGCAAAACAGGTCCTTCATAATTCCTGTAATTTACACAAGCTTTTCCTTTAAAAAGACCTTTGAACTGAAGCTAGGAGTTTTCTCTACCTTCCTTTTGTAGTTCTGTGTAAATGGCAGGATGCTGACAGAAACTCTGACGTGCCTGTCCACCATTTATGTTGCTTTCGGTAAAGAAAAACAAAATGAAAACCAAAACCAAGCAGTCCTCTTCATAAAGTAATATAAAAGGCCACAGCTCAATCTTTACAGTGTGATTTCTCTGAGGTGATCTGATGCTTCTGTAATAAGCAGTAAGCTGGGATGTTCAGGACTGCAGATGAATTTTGTCATTCTTCGTTCACAAGGTGGTTTAAACAAACAAACAAAAAAGCATATTGCAAAATGCGTCACTCGGTGTCAAAAGACCCAGCAGTCTTTTTAGCGTGCAAGCGTATATTTTCTGGTGGCCGATATGAGAGGGAGCTCATTTTTGTTGTTAGGCTTGGATGTGTGCTGACATTTGGAGGAATGTATTTTACTAGCTGAAGGAAGTATTTTTTAAAGTTTTTTCCAAAAAAAACATAAAAAAAAGGATTCAAGCAGTTGTTGAAGTAAGCGATGCAAATGGTGAAGGGCATAGCTGTATCCACAATATCGGTAATTTTGCAGTCTGTTATTACATGTAATTGAATTAATACATCCAAAAAAGTGAACACTTGATGAGGAATCCAGGAAAAAAAGAAGAAAAATACTATTGCCACAATCATCTTAAAAATATCATCATTTCTGGTCTTATTTTTTTGAATTTGGTACGCTGCCTTCAGGGTCTTCCAAATTAAGGTGTAGCTTGTTAATATGATCAGAAAAGGAATTAGAAAGCCCAGCAAATTTTTGGATAAACCTAACCCAACCCGGAGCGTTGTGTTATTGTTGTCATATCGAAAGCCACAGACTGTCATGTTCAAGTTCTCAGCGAAAAATATATTACGGTGAATGATGACAGGCAAACTGGCCACACCGGCGAGAAGCCAGATGGCAATGCAAGTTATTCTGGCAACGAAGATGGTGCGTCGAATTCGGGACTTCACGGGATGTACTATGGCCAGGTACCGGTCGATACTAAGGCAGGTGAGCAGGAACACGCTGGCGTAGAGGTTGAAACTTATCCCTGCTGATGCCAACTTACACAGACAGTTGCCAAAAGGCCACTGGTACTCCATGGCTGTGTAGGCTGCCCAGAGTGGCAGAGTTATTAAAAAACATAAGTCAGCCAGTGCCAGGTTTAGAAGAAAAATGCTGGCTACTGTTTTTAATTTCATGTAGCAGTAAATGACAATAACAACCAGGCTGTTCCCAAATATGCCTATGATAAAGATGATGCTGTAAACAGTTGGAACCATTATATAGATGTAACTGTGTCTCCCTGAAACGGGACAGTCGACATGGATTCTTTTAACAGTTTCTTCAGTAGAGTAGTTTGGAATCATCTTGATCTCTTCAGCTGAAACCTGATTTCAGGGAGAACCTACGAAGTTCACACCTAGGATGTGAAAAGAGGAAGAAAATATTCGTGATGCATTTATTTTTTTAAAGTTTTGATTAAATGCCAAGTTTGTGTCTTAATACAAAGTGTCTGTCTTTGAATTTTAAAATAAGCCATCTGCAAGTGTTTTCTCAACCTATTTATATTTTAATATAGAATTTGATTGCAGAATAAAACAGAGGGGTTGGCTGAACATTGTTAGATTAACTAAGTTTCAATTTAATATAAGACTGGTTAGTGAACATATGCCACAAATAATAGAGACTCAAAATAGCAGATAAGTATAAATTCAATTGTCTTTAGGTTATTTTCTTTCCATAAATAGGTGCTATCTAATGAGCAAAGTTATTCAGATAGCTCAAACTATATTTAAACACTACTTAATACTACTTCATTCTGTAAATACAAAGTGTAATTCATTAAGAAAACAAATGAGTTCAGATTAGATACTCATGCTGATCTCCGATGTGAATGACTAGAATTCTCTATAGGTTAAGCTTATTTGAGACCATTCTTACGTCACAGAGAAAGATGAACACACTTGCACAATCTAGTGTTCTGTTGTACCATAAATACCTTAAATAATAAATGCTACCTAGCTCCCCATCTGGCTTGGAACTATGGTATATAACTAATAATGAGGGAAAAAAATCTGTGAAAATCCAGATGTGCTTATTTGTTGCATGTTAGTAACTGTAGAAAGAGTTGAAGGGCTCAAGGGGGGATGACAGTGCATATTACCTCTTCAGTTACTGACAAAAAAAGAAAATGATACTAACAACAACAGCAAAAAACCCAATAGTTATTATTGCAAAGTAGTGTTTATTGTTATTTGCAGGATCCTGACAGCTGTCAGCCAAATACAACTGTGCTGCCTCAAATACAGGTTAAGTTAAATATATTGGCTTAAAAAAAGCCCACAAAACCTTTATAAAGGTCACTTTTGTATAGTTAAATATACACACCTTAAGACCCTGGGAGCACAAATACATTTGGAAAGAAAAGGTGCTTGTCGTTATAGAAATATGGGCTATGTTGTTACAGAGGCAGCTGCTCATTATTTGCCTTGTTCAGCACTGATGTTCCTGTGAAGTGCAGAATGCTATTCTGTTAAGGGTTTGACGTGCTCATGTTGGGTAATAAACGTAATTTCAAATGGATTGTCTTTTTAACAGGGAAATGAAGCACTTATGTCTTGATATTTCTCTATCTTGGCTCATGTTCTATTACATGTTTGCATTAATAAGCTGATTCATGTCCATAAAGCTAGTAGGGTAATCTGAAGCTGTACGTTCTTGATAATTCTATCAAGTTTGGAATAGCTAGTTAAATGTAGCTAATAAACCCTTTGTCGAGATGTGCAGTGTGACATCTCCTAGGCTCTCCACTTCACTCTGTGAATGTCTTGTTGCCTTGGTTGGTACAGATGCCTCAATTACATCAGTTATTTTTGCCATGTTTAAGAAGTTAAAAAGTTAAGCAAATACAGCTGACACAAAGAAATGTGCTCTGTTCTGAAAACATGTGGTATTGTAATACATCCTGAGCAAAACTTACTAGCTTTCAAAGTGTTCCAGATCTAGAATATATGGTGTTTGGCTTTGTGGAATGTCATGATATCCATGGGATAGGGAAAACCACAATAAAAAGATTTCAAGGTAAATCTTATCTCATCTCTTGCTTGTGAAAGTGCCCAAGGAGACTTGACAATAACTGATAGGTTCTGCAACATCAAGGTCTGCTTGTCTTTGCCCCAAGTGCATCCTGCTCTGTGTACTAACCAGCACATTCAGTGGCTAAGACAAAGGTAGCTGATGGTGGATATTCCCCCTCTGATGGGATTGTTTCTGTGCAGTGGTAGATGCCAAGGCACATTTCCCAGTTACTTCATCCACTCCTTCAGTGTAGTGTTTCATTGTTTTAACTTCCGTCTCCCTTTTCCACCCATATGGTGGCCTGTACTTTTTCATGCTAATAGCAGCTTTAGTTGATGTAATTAATAGCATATGTACTTTCAAGAAAGTGTAATCATTATTATATTACATTTTAAGAAGTGTGTTAAAATAAACAAAAAATGATTGAGTTGGGAAACTTGTGTCTGGTGTACCAGAATTCCCTGAGCTTGTTTTGGAGCACTTGGGAAGTGAAAAAGGCAGAACAATTCCCATGAAGAATCAGAAATTTGGTCAAGAAACAGTATGATACTTGAAATTTTCTGTGTAAGACTGTGACCTGTCTGGAATTAAAGGTTTTGCTGTAACTCTGAAGTCAGTAGAATTGTGCAAAAGGATGTACTTAGTATGTTATCAATTTTAAATGATACTAAGGATTTACAACTACTCAGTAAAGAAATCCATCACTATATTCAGTAAATGAAAAGGAAGTAGAAATACAGAATGTGGTTGCTTTTGGGTAATTAGGTATGGATTGCCATATGTGTATCTGAAAACACTCTGAATGTTGCTGTGAGAATGAGCCTCATAGGAGCCTTATATTTAAAGTGCAGTGAGGAAGGCTCTGTTAATCTCAAGATGAATTTTTAAAGTTCCTGGAAATTAAGTTTCAGAGCTAGCCTCAGGTAGATCTGCCCTGAGGACATCTGTAACTTTAAAGCATTAGGAGAAGCACAGAAGAAAGTAATTTGTTTTGGAAGGCATGGAGCCATAGCACTGCTGAGTGATGAGACTGGGCAGCAGTGGTGGTATAAACACTTTACAGGCAATGATTTCTTCTCTGTACCATGCTCTTACTCTCATGTGCCAGTTTACTTGCTTGCCCTAGGATCACGGTTATATACACTTTATGCAAAGCAGATACTTCTACATGGGAAGTACTGCAGGTTGTTTAAAAACATTACAGAAAAAAAACTGGCTGATACAGTTGCCAGAATTCAACAGAGCAGGTTAAACCACTGGCCAGTTAAATGCAAGTATTGAAATTGTGCACACTGATAATTCCAGCTAAAGCTTCTCAAATGACCTGAGTTAGTATCATGGTAATGGGATCATTTTAAGGCTGATACACAAGGAGCTTTTTCTAAGAGGATTGAATTGATGCGACTGTGAATGGTGTGGCAGCATCAATCTCAAAAGCAAATTATCTGCTGAGCAGCAAACCTCTGTTGTATGTTACTGTCCTGTTTGACCTTTTATCTTTTTTAATTACAATGATTATAGTAAGTCACGGACAATGAAATGCTTCAGATTGCTCTACCAACTATTATTTACCACTCCATTGCTTCTGTTGGGTGAACGTGTATCCTAATTAAACTGCCTGTGGAAGCAACAAGGATTGCTGAGCCCAAGGAAGGTAAACAGCACTTTGCCCCCTGTAAGATAGCACTGACTGTGGCTTGCTGTGAGAACTTCCTCAGTTATAAATAGGTAAGCAGGTGTCACAAGTAGGATTTTAAACAAAAATGTGGGTTTGGTATTTGCTTTGACAAAGACTAAACAAACGCAGGCTAACCAACCCTGCCTCAGTTTAGCCGCCTCACCATTAAGTAATGTGAGGGTTTTTCCCTTCTGATGGTAGGTGGATTATTTGCTTTACTTACAAGTGATAAGATAGTCCTGTGTTTAAGAGGATGATGCATTCTATTTTTATATAAAATTATTGCACAGGGAGAACAGAGGCTGAAAAATGCTTGGAGCAATGTATTCAATATATTACTTATATTTATTTCTTTCTCATGGCATAAGCTTTTTTCCTTTATCTAAAGAGTTTAGTATCCTGTTCTCACCGCTTCTTAATTTCTACTATCTTCTTTCTCTAATTGCCAACAAACTAATGATGCTCTCCACATGCTTTATTTCAAAGCCTTATTTTTCTTTCCTGTCCAGTAGAACAACCCCTTTATTCTCACTGCCTTAATGAGTGTAATTTTTTCCTACTTCATATGCCTACTTCAGCATCATCTCTGCTTTCCTGGAGTTCTTGAGCAGTACTACTGTGAAGGCATAAATTTACCTTTCTCCTAGCTCTTATTTCTGCTGCTTCTCCTATCAGTCTGTATTCCCCACTCTCAGCTTTACTAACTAACTTTAGTCCAGAACTGAAAAAAGGTAAATTGAGGAGGGTGAGAGAAATAGAAACACTTGAGCAAATAAAGGCGTGTAATACAAGTTATTGTGGCCGTGTAGTGTGCATAGGCCTCCTGCCATCACTGCACAGAGGTCAGCATCTGACTTCATGGTAAATGACAATAAATCAAAATATTACTGAAATGGAACTGTAATAGAGAGCACAGGAGCAAAACACTGTCTGTACGGCAGTTTATGAGCACCATAAGCAAGCTTCAGAAGATCTGTAATACTAACTGTCAAACTGGCTGTTTCTTTTACAATTTTTGGATCAGATGATCATCTGACACGAGAACAAACAGTATTAGCAGGGCCTCGTACTGGCCTGTGTATTTTTCATTTAATAGTCATCATCCTGGACAGTCTTTCATGAAGCCACTGCCGGCCTGTTGAAATTGCTGTTAATTTTGTAGTGTTTTGGTTTTTTTCTTTAATATTTCAAAGTATTTGGCTTTTATGTCTCTAAACCCATACGTGGATTCTTTGTGCCTTCCCTTTGCAAGAGTTGAAACTGGTCTGCATCACTGGTGCCAGTTCTGTATAGGTGTAAAATAAACTGCCTGTGAACTTTCTAGGATCTGGTTCTTCTGTGACATCAAAACTCTAAATCGCTTATTACTTTGTGCTAGCGGAGGACCAGTTATTGCTACCTTGTAAATGTGAATTGTTTATGTATTCTGACCTTCTCTGTATGAGCTCCTCTGTATTTACTTTCTCCAGCATACTTCAAAAGAGTCTGTTCTTCTGTATGTTCTTCATAGCTTAGTCTGAAAAGAATGAACATCTCTCCTCTTTGTTTTCATAGACTACTCATTAATTTTCCCTTCACTTCTCAAGTATCTTTCAACTGTGCTCAGTTTGAGTCATAAAGCTGATGTGAGAAAAGGACAGATAAAAGACTTTTTCCTCTGGAAAAAAATCCATGTTTGTGGAATGACTGAACAGTAGAATTGGGAATATGTGATTTTTGGGGGGGCGGGGGGGAAGGTAAAGGAAAGTAACAGAGTTAAGCATAGTGACATTTCTATTGCTTTGAAGTTTAACTCCTGATATATACTTCGACCACTAGAGGTCTGTATTTCCTATTTTAAAATAAGAGATTTTTTTATTCTCTAATCAACTGCTGTCACTTTTGAAAATATCTCCTTCCTTCAAGATTAAGATGCGAACACATGGCAAAATACCCACCATTGTACTTCAGCATTTATGTGGGGTATAATGTACCAGAGTGGACTATTTTGGTATCTACTAGCTAATGTCTGATTTCCTTTATTCTAGCACATTCCCAGGTTTCTGTTTTGGCCTTCAGTCCAGTTCTTTCTGGAGAAAGTCATAGAACAAGTTATTTTATTTTTTCAAAGACACGTGCAGCCTAAACTCTTGTAACTTTCTGAGCCAAATTAAGAAGCATATTTTTAAAGGGAGACTAAAAGTACCATTTACTTAAAGTGCAGATGTAAAAATACTGACACCTACTCATTAGACTAAAAGATTATTTTAACACTAACTTAAGTATGTTGTTAAGCATACAATTATTTTTCCAAATATCAGCCAGGGAGTGTTCTTGAAGGTAATTCTAGGTTAATGAGACTCAAACATATATTTTCTCCTTGGGAGAAAGATACTTTTATTGCTGAAAATGCCACTTCAGAACTGGTTTTAAAACCTGAAGTGATTTAAGGGATTTTTGGAAATTGAAAGGCAATGTAAGCCTACACATTTTTTTGTTACCTAAATGGTGATTTTTAGTTTTCAAGTGCTGTGTATATTTCAAGAATTGTAAACAATTTCATAATTTGAAAATGCAACCATTTTTAACACTTTTTAGGTGCCTGTCCATTGTCACGTCTCCTTCCCTGTCCTGTAGTTGTGTCCCTGGATTTGTCATTACCCCTTGGGATGGTGTCAGTACACAATGATGTTTCTTTATCAAATTACTTATTTACCTAAATATTATTTCTGTAGTGCTTGTAAGGGCAAACGGCTTTCAATCCAGATAGAGAAGAAAGGTTTCATGTTATCATGATACTTATTTTGTTGGAACTAGTAGATGAGCAAAGTGGAACCAAAAAATTAATAACCACTATATTGTTTTGTGCCAGATGATAAGTAGAAATAATCAGTGTCTTGTTCTATATTTAAATCATACGGGTTGTACAGTGTCAGTGTATCTCTATGCACTGAAGGGATGTTTGGATACAAATGTATGATTATATCTTGAAGCTGCTGAGAATAGGAGCATTTAGAGAGGCTAGAAGTGATACCTAGAGATAGAAAACTAGCAAGCAGTTGGCTAGATGTAAAATAAACTAATATTTCATTTGCGTGCTCAAGGACTTTGTTAGAAATGGATGCGGCAAAAATTAGCATAAGTGAAAGGCCATCTCTAAGCCACTTGTTTATGGGACGGTGGAGTGATGAATAAAATCTTACAAGTAATTTTTGGGGATGTTAAATGCTAAATACTACAATGTAATATGTGACAAATTATCCACATGCTTTGTTAACAGCCTATAGTTTAATAATGTCACAGTTACAACTCTAACAGTTGCAGCAGCAGTGAAAGTTTGGACTACTTTTTGCGTATGCTCTGAGTACTTAGAGTACAGAAACACTGGAAATATTTCTTCATGCTACTTAGTTCTTTGGCCAAAGTAACTCTACCAATTCCCTCATGTATGTTGGTTTTTTTTCTCCAGAAGTTGGGAAATCCTGTTGTACATGTTTCTGTAAAATTTTTACTTAGCAGTGTTAGTGCCAAGGAAGAAATGCTTAACTTCACTGAGTTTCTCAACTTCACTAGAACTTAGTGGTTCAGTGAATGCTAGCATAGCAACTGCTTGTACACAAGTTTGTTGACTGGCTGATCCACAGAGCACTTGTTATATAGTTAGCAAAAAGTCTTTCAGTTTAGAGTAAGTTTTAGTATTTTAGTTTATAGATTTCATTTTCTGGATTTTCTAGGTCTAGGTTTAAAAGTAAAGTGTCTTCTGCGAGCTTTCTCTAAACACACAATTTTTGTTTTCTTTCCTGTCAGAGAGAGAGAAAAACATTCTTGAGTTCAATAAATGTAGAACTGAAGGAATAACCATTCTCAATATGCAGTGTGTTTATCTACTGGGGAAGATCAGTGAGGTGGTAGTTTTAGAGATCACTGATTCTGGCTTGACAGTGTACCTGATACTCTAAATATCTTAGGTGTTTTCACATAAATACCTGATCTCTTTCTTTCATGTTTATCCATCAGGGAGAACAATCTCTGTTTTCTTTCTTTGACCAAGGCTGCATGAACATGTTGTGAACCCTCTGGTGTTTTAATATGTCTTTGGTATTAGATATTAAGATATATAACTACATTACTATCTGCGCAGCAGTAACTTAAAACTGCAAAGATAAAATATTTCTAGCTTAATACTTCTAGTTCAGTACTGCTGAAACTAAATATGAAAACACTAAGCTTCAGAAAAGATGTTGTTAGAAAGGTTATTCTCCATGTGATATCCCCTTGTCTCAATCACCTCACTCTGCCTTGACAGGAATGCATATAATATTTTCCTTATCTAGGTTATTAAACATATAGCTGAATTAACTTTTAAATATGAAAATTTGTTATAGCAGGAGGCAGTCACTGTTCTTGTTTATATCACAAGGTAAAACCAATTGCTTCCTCTTCTAAAAGAGGCTGAAGATACTTAAGACATACTAAGAAATGAGGATGTTAACTCTCGTCATCAATCCAGCATTGATTTTTGCACTCTGTTCTGGCCATTAGCTTTACCAAAAAGGAAGATCAGTGCCCTCCTAGGAAATAAAAATGACCAATAAGCAACAGGCAAACCAAAAGTCTGCTTATGAGTGATGTGTCAACTCCTTGCATTGCTAACAATCCTACTCACTGCACATTAGACACAAGGAAAGAAAAAAAAAAATCTGTTTCAGATCAGGTAGGACTAGAATTTCTAGGGTTTTCAGTTCTGACACAAAGATCTTTGAAGGGCAACAGAACATAAGGTACTATTTTATTGTGAGTATACAGCTTACTGCACATTCATAACTTCAGATTTGATGCCTGTTATGTAGTATCTTTAGGGTATTTGGAAGTACCCGAAAGAGTCCATAGTTAACAAGAATTAAGCCATCAAGTCCCAGAACGAATAAAAGTGAGATTAGTTTGAGCTGTGAAAGGTTACATGCTGCATAGTTACTTTCTCTGAGTGATAGTAAACAAATGGATTAGCACATTTCCTTTATTGCAGCTGAAATTGCCTATATAAAATATAGTGTGCCCCATGTGATCATTTTTAATAAAAGACAGAAATCAAATTCAGGTTTAAGTGCGAGCAAAATAATTTGAATTTTAGGTTTCTATTCTGACTTCTTAGTTTCATGGAATAAGAAGTTTTAAAGCAAGTTTTTTTGTGCAGGAGTGCACATCCTACACAAATGTAGCTTATGGATATCTAACACCACACCTCAAATTTATATTGGCACTATTTCCGTATAGAACGAACCACAAACTTCTACTGTAAACTCCTCCAATGTGAGGAATAAGGGGATTTACGTTAATTTTGGGCTTTATCCAGATCTATATTATATCTATATTATACCTTGTATTAAAAAGGTTGTGGAGATGCAAGGGAGGAAAAAAAAAACTTACTGACATAAAAAAACGCTGCTGAAAGCCTTTCTCTTATGTCTTCTAACATGACAGATCAGATACAATGTGTGAGGTATCTTACCTCCTTGCAGATCATATATAAAACTGCAGCTTGACTTACTGGATATTTCATATTCTTATTAGTCTCTCTTCAAGATTAGGTGGTCATCTTTACTGAAGATTGTGGGTGCCTCCATAAGTATACAAAAATATCGGTAACAACTGTTACTCCTTGTAGGAGAAATACTTTGTTAAATTGCAGTGATTTCAAGCACGCAGAGATTAATAAGGGGTTACAAGACATTTTCTGTACTGTTTTGAGTATCACTGCTCTCTGGTCATCTTTATTTCTTACTGGGCTGAATGTCTTTGTGCATCCAACACAGAAAGATTTCTTGGTTACACTGTCCAGATCTTCTCAGTATTAGTCAATGGTTTCACTGGTCTGTTAGAAGGTGGCTTTCACATGGAGTGGCCTTTTTGGGGAAATAAAAGCTATTTCCACAAACTGCTATGAATTCAAGACAGATCCTGTGTCTTCTACTGCTATTCAAGGAAGACACGACGTTCTGAGCAGCACAGAGACATTTAGGCAATTGGCTTGTTGCTTTGCTGTTTAACAACATCTGAATTTATAAAGTATTGATAATAGTTTCAGCTCTAGATGCAACCTGGAGGTCCCAATTGTGCCATGAATTTCTCTGACAGGAAGAAACAGTCCTTGTATGTAAAGATCCTTTATAGAACTGAGGAACTTTAGGGGTTTTTTTAATGCCATTTTGAAATTCAAAACTATTGAAAAGGTGTCAATAAGATTATCAGATTAAGGTATCTCCAGTGCTCAAGGAAAGGCATTCTGGGTTTCTCTTCTTATCGGCATGATCGCATTCTGTGATTAAACCAGCTGACTTGCCTGTACTTCAGCCACTAGTTCCTTCCCTAGTTTCACTGAGACATCAAAAACCTTGCCCTGTAGGAATGTTGGAGATAGGGTTTTTTGTACTCACTTTGAGCTTTTATCTTTTCAACTTCTTGAAAGCAGCAAAGTGTGTGTGGAGTCTACAAGTATCAAAGGTCCTATAGCAGAAATGGTGCATATCTGTTACCTAAAATACCTGAAAGGATGATGTTTTAGAGTGCTGCTGCAAAACAGACGGAAGGGATCTTATAAGGAAGTTACTTTTGCTAACCTAGAAAAGCATGTAGTTACCACGTGCTTTTACCATGTATGTCTTACAAAGCTAAAGCTCATCCAAGCTTTGGGAGACCTATACCCACTGGAGGGGATGATGCATCTCCTGAGGTCAGTACAGGCAAGGTCAGGCAAATGCTGGAAATCTCTCGTGTAGACTGTTCCCATTTTGGCATTGTGTGAATAGTGACTTTTCAAAGCAGCATGATATTAAGGCCATGGGTGATGTGGAAGATGCAGACAAACATTTTTGGATGGGTAAAGGAAAGAAGACTGGGCTTTGCTAAGGAATCCAAACACAAAGGTTTTAATTAATCAGATGCATCAGGAAAGTACAAAAGGAAGAGTTAGCTAGCCCCTCTTTTGTTAAAACATACAATGAAAATTCACAGAATATGGAAATTATTTTTATACAGCAGAAAGGAGGGAGAGGTTAGTGTCCTCCAGAGTGCTACATAAATCTTTGGTTTGGAAATCAAATTAAATCTTTGCCTCTTTAGAGGTCGTTATTTACATTCTGGGGTTTATCATTTGATGATCACAGTTATGGTTTAAGTAATGTTTTGGAACCTTGAGAGTAACAGCTACTCAAGTAGACTAGGACTTGTAGAGCTGAACCCCATTAGTGTCTCAAGGGGATTCTGTGCTGACAAGCAGACAAGAGTCTGACACGAGAGGGCACGCATATGTATTGGCTTTTCCTTTGCACCATATAAAACTCTTAACACCTTGTATTTTAACTTAAAGCCTAAAATTATTAGAAATGTGCACTACTTAACATGGCTGTTGGCCAGAGCAATTTCTGCAACAGGTGGTTCTTCTACGGGGGACATGGTGCTACTCCCACCGCCAGCTGTGAGAAGCAGCAGGTACACAGTTCACTTCTCCTCTAGACTTCCCTGCCTCCTATGATAAAGACTCTCCACACTCTCAGCTTTTATTAATTGAAAAGATCCAATGGCAAAGGTTAACTGTATATGTCTCTTAGTTTATTACACATAGCTGTATTGCAATGTAACGTGTGTGAAATGAAGAATAATGTACTGTGAAACCTGGGCCTCTGCTGCTTTTTGGTCCAGAGAGAAGAAAAATGTGGTAAAGGATAAAGTGTCTTTCAAATTCTGTTAAGAATGTTAAAATAACAAAATGACATGTAGCATTAAAGGATGGAAAATAAGTATAAATAACAGAGATGCAGACCAAAACTAAACATAAACAAACAAAAGGTATAGCCAGATAAGGACTGGCTATAAATAAGGTATTACCACACACTCTGTTTAAGTCCAGATACTGAGTGAGGTCAGTAAGTATATGCTTACCAGCCTCTGGCTAAAACCAGGTAACATTTACATAAGTTTAAACTCTTGGTCGTATTAGTGGTGGTTGATAATTTAGCAGAAAATGGGGTTTCATGCATTTAAATTAAAAAATGAAAATGTTCTAAAATGGTTAACACATGAGTGACATGCCCACACCATTAAGAAGTCTGTCAGAATCTTACCTGTCACTGGCAGAGATCACAATAGAAAATTGAATGGAAATGCTAAAACTGCAATTGTTTCCTCATGAACTAAATCGCCTACTTAACGGAGAAAAGGTTTTTTATGAATCTAGGTGGAAGTTCTTTGGCCTTTTTGTGTTACAGCTCTACTGTGAAAGATCCAATTCAGTTAGTGGTGTTAGTAGTATAAAACTACTTAAAGTGGTATTTGAATTAGGTTTCTGTTGCTTCCTCTAGGCAAAGATGTTTGTAGGAAGAAGAGTAGGGGTAAGAGTAGTATTAACTTTGTAAAGAGGTGATAGGAATTCTCTGTGGAATTTCAAGTTAGTCCAAACAGAGATTTCCTTGCTTTGTCCTGGTAATTTAGTTTGCTCAGAGACCACAGTGTCATTTGCCTACTCTCCCACAGTCATGCTACTCTTCTGCTAAGCAGAGCCAAAATTAACATTATGTATGCTGCTTAAACTCCTGAACAACTGTTCTTAGTTAAGAGGGAGATAAAATGATGAGTAATGAATCCTGCAGGACCACATTCTTCCTTCTCTGGTACAAGGAACTGTCTTTCTGTACTTTCATATAAGATAGTAAGAAAGATCCTATAAGAGAACTTGTGTATGTAAGTTTGCTCAGTCGTGTAGCAAATTTTGACATGAATGGAAACATCCTGATGTGTGTGAGGTTGTACCTATACATTAATCCTCCAAAAGGACGCTTTCCTGGCAGTAAGTTAAATCACCAGGGCGAAGTCATGATGTGCAAAAGAGCTCTACAGGTTTAATATGCAGTCTCTTCTGCAGGATGTGCTTTTTATTGTTCCTCCCCCGCAAAAAATAGAAGGCAAATGTAAATTAATTAGTAACAAGCTTTAGAAATGCATTGGGCAGATTTATACAGCTATTTTTGTCTTCAACAATGGCTAATCTCTGTCAAAGTGGGAAAGAAAAGAAACACTTAAAATTCTCTACTTCTACTTCAGAAATTGAGATCTCTCTGTTAAACAGAGGTGTTCCACTTGCTAATCTAATAGAAGTAACATGAATTGGTCGGAAGTTATTCTTGTTGCCCCTTCTTATCTAAAAAGACTTTCCTTCTCTAAACACCTCTAACAAATCACATCTCTGTTTCTTAGCTATTGCCAATGTGGTTGAAGTGACAGGTAGAAGCTTTGCTTTGAGTAATGAAAACATTAACTGAAAAACAAGCACGGATGCAGCATGTCTATGGGGACACAGACGTATCAGTATCACAGAATTAAGGGACTTCTGGAGGTCATCTAGTCCAACACCCTTGATGAAGGGGCTTCACCTAAAGCAAGTTGCACAGGAATGCATCCAGATGGGTTTTGAAAGTCTCCAAAGAAGGAGACTCCACAATCTCTCAGGGCAGCCTGTTCCAGGGCTCTGTCACCCTCAAAGTAAAGCAGTTTTTCCTGACATTGAGGTGGAACTTCCTGTGTTCTATTTGTTGTCTGTCACCCCTTGACCTATGACTGGGCACCACTGAAAAGAGACTGGCCCATCCTCCTGACCCTTGCCCCTTAGATACTTATAAGCATTGAGAAGTTCTCTTGAACTTCTCCAGGCTAAACAGACCCAGGCCTCTCAGCCTTTCCTTTTTAGATATTCCAGTCCCCTATTCATAACTTTTATAACCCTCCACTGGACTTTCTCCGATAGTTCCCCATCTCTCTTGGACTGGGCAGCCCAGAAGTGGACACAGTACACAGATGTGGTCCTTCTTGGCTACAAGAGCGCACTGCTGGCTCATGGTTAACCTGTTGTCCAACCAGGACTCCCAGGCTTTCTCCATGGAGCTACTTTCAGCACATTAACCTGTAACCTGTACTGGTGCATGGGGTTATCCCTCTCCAGGTGCAGGACTCTACACTTACCCTTGTTGAGCTTCATTAGATTCCCCTCCACCCAACACTCCAGCCTGTCCAGGTCTCACTGAATGGTAAGGTGTGTCAACCACTCCTCCCAGTTTCATATCGTCAGCAAACTTGCTGAGGGCACAGTCTGTCCCTTCATCCAGGTCACTGATGAATATGTTGAACATGAGTGGACCCAGTAATGACCACGGGGCAACACCATGAGCACTGCAGGTGTCCAACTAGACTCTGAGCTGTTGATCATGACCCTGTGAGCTCTGTCATTCAGTCAGTTCTTAATCCACCTCACTGTCCGCTTATCTAACAGGTCAATGCCTAACCTGTCCTGGTGCACCACTAAAGTATATCTCACATTAATTAAACCAACTCATGTGGAAGTTTCATCACATTTCCAGAACCATAGCTAGTGATTTCCACATAACTTCCCGCTAGTCAAAGTGTTACAGCTCTGGGGAGAAAAAATGTCACATTGAACATTATTTGTCTTCTTTTCTTCTTTGACTTCATGCTGAAAAATGGTGTTTGTCTTACTGGAGAAGCAAAAGCAAATGTATTGTGGCTTTCTGTACAAGGAAATGGATGTTAGATTTCAACACCTTTGTTCAGAGGAAGCTTTGCTTTCCATTATTCAGCAATACATAATAGGATTTGGTTTACTGTGTCTTACTGAGACACTTGATTACTTTTCTTTTATATAATTAATTTAGATATTCTTACAGTGGGGAAAATACCACACAACGGCAATATGCCTCAGAAAAGACCTTTCTTCCTTAAATGAGAATGTTAGGAACAGCCTGGAGGGAAAAGTTAAAAGATTAAAAGCAAAGGATCAGCATGGAGGCTTCTTAATGAATACCTCATTAGGGTCAGAAAAAGGGAACCAAAGGCAGAAAGGAAAGAAAACAGTATGAGTAACTGGTAAAATACAAGACTTTATTCAGACCAAAAAAATCTTTTAAAATGGTAATGTAGCTAAGCCCAAGAGAAGTTAATATCATTGTGACTATTTGCAAGTATAACACAGAAAATATAGAGGCCCAATTGTGCTTTCCCTTGCACAAAATTCCTGTTAATGGCAGATCATTATGAGGACTAGAAGAAAATCTGAGTAGCCAAATATGAAGACAGGCAATGTATATGTGATTTTAATTTTTGGGGGGGGGGGGGGGGGGGGGGGAGTCTGAAAGTCGTGGGGGCAGGGGGGGAGCTGGGGGTAAGGGGGGGGGCACGGGGGGGGGGGTCGGGGGGGGGGGGGGCGTTGGGGGGAAAGGGGGGGGGGAGGGGGGTGGGGGTGGGGGGGGGCGGGGAGATTGGA
>JAAGNO010007860.1:46229-75167 GCA_033439905.1 Ceryle rudis | reverse complement strand
GCGCCGGCCCCGCCCCGTCCCGCTCCAGGGCGGGGGGGAAGGGCTGGCCCCCGGCGTAGAGGGCGGATCCCGCCTTGCCGCCCCCTGCGTAGGTCGGGTCGAGGCGCCGCACGACGCCGCTGGCCCCGCGGGGCGGTGAGGGGCGGCGGTGCGGCCCGGGGGGAGGGCCGGGCCGGGGCCGGGGTGGTGGCGGGGCGGCGGCGGGGGGCGGCGGTGGCGACGCTCCGTCGTCGGCAGGTGCCGGCGGCTGGGCCAGAGCGAGATGCAGCTCGGAGGCCAGCAGCAGGGAGACCAGCTTCAGGAACATGCTTGCCTCGCCGTCAGGAGCGGCCACAGTGGTGGTGATAATTAATAGTAATAACAACAAGAGTTGGGGAGGGGGGTGGAAAGAGCCAGTCGGAGGAGTGCAGCAACGTAGTTAGGGAAGGAGAAAAGGGGGAAGGAGGGGGAAAAACAGGAGGGGAAAAAAAAAATAGAAGAAAGTTCTTCCTCCCGAACTCGAGTCAAGTGTGAGTGAGACAGAAAAAAATGTCAACAAAAGCCGCTCGCGTGTGAACTTTGTGTTTCTCTGCAGGGAAGAGCCGGGAGCACATGGAAGGAGAGAGAGAGGCAAAAATTCCCAAATCACTGCTGCTGAGAGGCAAAGAGGGGAGAGAGAAAAAGGAGGAGGGGAGTCTCGGACCCCGCAAGTAGAGAAGTTTGAGCACTTTTCACTCCTCTTCCACTTCTCTGCTGTAGTCACCGGATCATCACCAGCAGCAGCAGCAGGGGTAGGGGGCAGGTCTGCTGCGATTCGCACTTTCTCGGGCTCCGGTGGGTTCCCTTTCTTTCTTTTGCCCCCTTTTGTTTTGAAGAGGAGAAGGGGAGAGAAGAAATTCAGGCACCAAAACCAGCCTCGATCGTCTCCGGTGAGATGGTTTAAAAAAAAAAAAAAAAAAAGGCAAAAAAAAGCGCACAAGAAGCGGAAAACGTCCCGGATTTTTGTAAAAGCCCCCTCCCTGTATCTTTTCTGTTGTTGTTGTTGTTATCCCCAGTCTGTCGATGTGAACAAGAGGCGAAGGGAGAGAAATGTGAAGATGAGAGGAGGTGGAACAATGAATTTATAGCGGAATGCCATCCTGCAATGGCAATTTCAACAATTCGTCACTGCAGGCTGCCTCTTAAAGGGAGAGCTTCAAAACCACCACTCCCACACTTCCTTCTCATTTAATCAGACAGAGGGAGAAACTTGAGGGGAGGGGGGAAGGGGGGGGTGGGGGGAGGAGAAAAGCAGGGAGAGGGAGCTGGAGAGAGGGAGGCAGGAGAGGGGAATAGCGAGAGGAAGCCGGGTTGGGGAGAGAGACCGGGAGAAGAGATGTTTGTGTGTGAAAAAAAAAAGAAAAAAAAAGAAAAGATTTCCCTCGAATCGCTTAAAGCCACAGAGTCACTCGGGGTTTGGGGTGTCACGGCTGGCTGGGAACGGTGGTGCTGCGCTTACCTCACGTTCTGCCCCCTCTCTCTGCCTGACGCGGCTGTTCATTTTGCAATGTTCAGCGGAGGAGGCAGGTTTACGCCTGGCTCTTGGAGGGGAGAGAAGCGGCCGGGGCTTTTCGGAGAGCGCCGGTGATGCGTCGCGCCCGTGGGGCGGCAGGGGGGGAGCGGAGCGCCCCCGCTGCTGGCCGCCCGGTCCGGGCTCGTCGCTTGCCCCTGCACCTTCCTCGGGTCGGCGGCAGCTCCAAACTTCCTCCCTTTGTCTGGGCGGCAGCGGCTCGTCTGCACCCAGCCTGTCATTAAGTCCCGGCAAGCTGTCATCTAGTTTGGGCGGACTGTGATTCCCCCGAGACCCCGAGGAGAGAGGGCGGGGAAGAGTTACCGCTTGCTTTGACCTTTCAAATGACTTCAGATCCTTAGATCATCCTCCCGCTGGCTGACACACACATCCACTCACCCTATCCCCTCGTCTTCCTTCCCCCACTTCGTGCTCCTCCAGGGACACCACAAAGGGCAGATGTCTGCATTTATTTTTTCATCTGCCCTTTACACCTTAACACTGCCCGGAGAGTGAGAGGAGATTGGCAAACAGCTCAGTCTGCCGAGATCAAGGGCTGGAAGGCAGCCTGGGCTCCGGGAAGGCGGGAGGAGCGGGACCTCAGAGGAGTCCGACTCCGCTGGCTTCCCTCTTGCTGAGGTACGAGACCCAGCATCACCAGGTGCCTTGTCTTGCACCGAGTCTTGCACGACGGACGCATGGGAAACAAAAGCACTTATTGACTCGTGTTCCCCCTCCACGTCCCAAGAGGGGTGCCAGGAACAGGTGTTCCCTCTCTGCAGGACTCCAACAGGGGTGCAGCTCTCCAGTCTCTTCCTAGCCTGCGAACGGCATCTCATCCCAACCACTCTGTCTGGAAGGGAATGATGTGCACATCTGTAATACTGTGCAGAATCAGGACCGTGGTGGTGGGATGCAGAGGGAATGGTGGACCACCTCTCCTCTGTAGCTTCCAGAGGCTGCTTAGAGAGCCTAACACGTCTGTGAAGAACAGGTTAAATAATGCAATAATTGTTTCAAAAATTAATATTCCCATGTAAATTATTACATTAACATAACCCTGAGGTTATGCTTATGAAATATTTAATGCACCAAAGTTTTGCAGGTGTTCTTTCTTCTTTTTACATTTTCCCGGAAATGGTGATACCTGTGAACCAAAGTTCTTTTCTCAACCTCCTGCTGTTTCTTTTTCTACATTTCAGTATTTTACCACCACCAAAAATTCTTGACTGGAGAAAGTAAGTTCCCAAATTAAGAGTTATATATCAGGAAGGTCACATGACATTTTTTGGGTCATGGCCCCTCCAGGACTAACTCAACATTTTAAAATTTCAACATTTTCTCAGTTACTTTAAAGTTAAAAGTAAAAAAGAAAAATTAAAGGGAGGGAGAGAGAAGAAAGCATATTTTGATTAAAAAAAGAACCTGTAATTTGTCTTCCACTTCATCTTGGATGGCTTTTACTTTTCATTTGAGCCTAGTAGATACCTGTTCAGCACTCATAATATTTTTATTGACTTCACTGGGACCTGATCAAGCTCTGGAGCAGCATATATGTCTGCATCCAAACTCCCATATTCCTCTGGCAGAGGTGCTAAAGATGAGATCTGGGATAAGGAATGTACTTTGGATAACAATTTCAGATACTCTTCTTAGAAGTGTTTGTCAATGAAATAGTATGTGTACAAGAAAAGGTAATGTGCACAAGAGGCCAGTGTAATGTTCTCCCATGGTACAGCATAATTCCAACTGTCCAGCCATATAGCCTAGGAAAAACAGGAATGCCTAGAAGGGTTAGCAGTAATTAAATGGTGCGTCTGACTGCTCGTTGCTTGTGTTGTCTTTGATTTCCCAAATGACAGGGAAAGTTAGCTAAGCTTCCACAATGCCTCGTTTCACCGAGCAAGGATCTAGGCTTTACCGGAAGGTACCAATTAGCCTGTGTGGCTTGCCTCATAGATTATGAGGTCTTTCCCATTTATGTTTCAAAATTGTAATAACTCATCAGGGCAATAATGGAAAGATAGGTCAGCCATGCCTCATGCAACATGAGGAACCCTCTTGTACTCTAAGAGTCTTGAAGTGCAAGAATAAATCACTTAAACAAACTGGCTTCTTTTTCCTCCCAGTTTTGCCCTCTTAGCCTATTTTTACAGTTCCAGCATTGCCTTTAAACAAGAAAGCCTGTTAATTTGAGTGTCCCAAGTTGTGGATGACACTAAATCCTTGTCACGAAATTCTGACCTGGAAATCTCAAAGCTGACCTTTCCCAGCTGAGAGATAGAGTGCCACAAATCCTCAATTAGCTTTAAGGCACAACACAAGTTCTGTACACTTTGGACCAAATACAATCCTGATGTAAAAAGGTGTGGTCCTCTTATGTCTCTGGAAGCTGCAATCTGCTTATGTTAAGGTTGTTTTTCACCCCCTGAGTTTGTCTGTGAAACCTTTCAGACTGCTCCAAGTAACAGCCTTGGTAGCTGGGGATTCCTGATTATATACTATTTTAGCCACATAAAAAAATATTATTCTAAGCATTATGAACACTTATACGAGGGAATAGCTTGAGAGACATGGAGATCTTGACAAAGCTGCTTGTCATTTTATCTACATGTCCTTCAAACTGTCTTATAAAAGGGTCTCATTTTGTATCATTTCTTTTTCAATTCTCAGTCACATTACTAGAGGTAGAAAACCATGAATCCAAGGTGTCAGCAAATTAGTCCTGTGTCTGCAGCCCCCTGATAGCAGTCAAGGCCTAGCAAATGTGCTACCTAGGACTGCCTGTCTTTCACCATTAACTTAACTGTTTCTCTTTGGAAAATAAAAAAAAAAAATCTGTTCAGCTTTTATTGTTCTGGTGTTAGGAGTGTCTAATATTTATTTAGGTTTAATAATACAAATATTAAGATTATAATGTTCACGGCTAATATTTTTAAAGCTTTCCTATGGTGATACATTAAAACCACTGAAGACATTTATTACTAAAGTACTCATTATTTGATAAAATATTCATTATAAGCAATTTTGCAAAGAACTCTTAAAGGTATTTTTGGTTAGTGTTCTGGAAAGGACTAGAGATACTGGCATTTGGATTAAGTTATACAGCTTATGACCCCCACCCTAGGAAAGCAGCATAGTCAACATTGTCCCATATTTGGACTATGCGTCTTTACGTGGCTTGAATGCTATGAAGATCCATTCAGATGGAAACCTCCTGGCAGCTGTTTTGACAAAGTCTAATCTGCTTGTTGATATTGAAATGGGTTTGTGGTTGATAAATAAGCCAAAATTGCCATTATTGGTATATCCTTCCTGCCAGTCTTACCAGATGCGTTGGGAACTGGGTGCTTCTGGAGACTGGGCTAACTTCTTCATTCTTCTCATATTGCATGGGCAAAGGCAGTAGTGGGAAACTTGCTATGGCTTACACCTTTTGTTTCCACGGCGTTTCCTCCAGACACGGCTGGCATTTCTAAGGAGTCCAGTCCAAGGGTTTTGTAGGCCCTAAATTATTTATTTAAAGGTCAACTAATGCCTGCCTCAGAAAAACAATTAAAAAGTATTTTCACAATGAAGATGTAGGCTGGTGTTCCTGAGTATTCAAGTTCCTGGATGACATTAGTCAGGTTGTACCTTTGTGCCCCTCAGAAGCCACCAGTGCTTATGACCACCCATAGCTGTAACTGGCCAGGTCTAGAATAGAAATATATTCAGTTACAATAAAATAATGAACTCAGAGAAGTTATATTTGGTGAGAAATGTCTTTTTGTTGTAAAGTACTGTAGCTTTAAGGCAAAATGTTTTACTTGCTTCTTTATGGTCAATGACATCTTCTTCAGCTGCAGCCATGTGGGAGCACAGGAGACGCCTTTGGCGTGGGGATTATGTTTTTATAAGTGGCATGTGTAAGTAATGTATCAAGCACATAACAGTTCCAGCAGGATGAAAACTTTACATTTGACATCAGCTTCGTTTTTCTGTAAGACCTAAGGAAGCAAACGTACAGGAGTGTAGTGTTAAACCCGGGTTGGGAACTGTTTAAGTAGCTATATTTTTTTAGTGTAATAACACAAGAATATTGTGGATTTGCGAATATCATATCAAGTTAAAATAGGAAACCGTCCGAGGACTGGCTAGAAATCAGATTGTCAGGGTATCCACTTAGAGAGGAGGAAAAAGATATATCTGCAAGATTAATCATATATAAAAATATATCACATAATGAAAGTATACCTCTCACCTGCTTACCAGGATCCAGAGGAGAAGTGACCTTACTGATCAAAAGAAGCTATGACATTGTCCAATCAGGAGGAAAAGAAGGCACAAATGAGAAGTAGTATTTCCTAGGTATTGACCCAGTGAATAGATCCAAATAGGGTCCTCACCTTCCAACAACTGATGCAAGAAATGAGCTCACATAAACCATAACATAAGTGAATAATTGTGACCACTGAATCTACTATGAATTTTGTTTAAAAACACATGTTGGGTGGAGGCAGTGCTCTGCAGGAAGTATCAGATGTTAGTATATAGTAAGTATCCGACCTTCACGTTTGGTTGGTTTTTTTTTTTCTGAACAGCAGCAAGATAACCAGAGGAAGGGTAAGATGTTAAACTTTCCTTATAAAAAAAATGACACTTGTTATAAAAATACATTTTAAGACTGCAAGATATGCACATGATGTATTCAACAGCTGTTCTTTCAGAAGACTAAGGCAGCCTGAAAAACTCTGGAGTCTAGTTTGTACGAGGAGCAGCAGACATTTAATTAATCTCAGTTCCAAAATTTTACAGCCAATATGTGGTCTCTGAACATCTCTGCTCTATTTTGTGGAACATCTGTAGTAGAAAAACAGAATGTGAATAAATCCAAGTATTCTTGTACCCCTCCAAATCCTACCACTTTTTATCATTATTTCTTTAAATATTTTTCCAAAGATCAGCTTTTCCCCATCCTCCCAGCTCCTTTTGTGAATCTATCCTTTAGCCAGATATGTGCCTTAAAATTTTTAATAAGCCACGTCTAAACAACAGCTAATTCAATACTGATTTAGCAGGCAAATAGCCTCCCCTCACTTCTACCCCAATCTTTTCTTGGCTTTTTTTTGTACCTAGCCTATATAGATGTTCTTGCATATATTCTGAAATATCTGAATCCGAAATACCGGGGCAATTTTGAGGAAAGAAATTCCCCAAATAGCTTTTTGTTTGTTTGTTTTGTTGCTGTTGGGCTGTTTATTATTTATTAATTATTTATTATTATTTATTTTTTATTTCTTTTCAGTCCTCAGTTTTCAGTTGATGCAAATTGGGGTAGTTCCATGTGGGCAAATTGTTAGAGGCATAGCTTTATGAATTTACAAATCTATAAATGATATTCCAGTACTGTAGGTGGAATATCTTTTTCCATGTCATCTGAGGCATAAACCAGAAAATGTACTTCCTTAGACTTCAAAGTTAAAACTGTAAGAGAAATTAAAAGAAGTTTAAAACAAACATTCAATTGCCAGATCTCACCTGGCACTAATACACGCACTGCACCACATAAGATATCAAGTTAATGTTGCCATGTGCACAGATTTTTCCATCTGAATCCTGGTTGACCTGAAACCTGGAAAGAGAGAACTTTGCAGGTCCTCTGAGGCAGGAACCAGGGGGAGCACTATCAGGTGGCACCACTGCCTGGCACAAAGCTTCATCTGGCTTGTTGTCACTCAAAATAGAAATCATTGACATGAGAGGGAAATGTGTAGACCCTGAAACTTGTTCTCCCCACAGATACTTCTGTAACGTTAATCCACAAGTAGGATCACTTGTTTGTCTTGTGTGTTGTCTAAGAAGGTATGTAGGTGTGCACAGGGCGTATCTAGGGTGGGATCATGAATGTGCTTTTGAATGACTCTCCCTATCATCTACTCTTACTGTGCTTTGGTTTGCACCAGGTAGGGGTCATGGAGTACACAGACAGGATTCCTTTAGGATGAGACTAAATCAGCAGGTATGTTCCCATGGGTATACAAGGCACAGGACTAGACTAGAACTAGTCCAAAAATATCCATCTAAAGGCAAAACTGAGTAGATGTCACATCTTTAGCACCAACTCTTCTGCTGTCCAGACCTTCCCTTATCCAGCTGCAGTGCTTCCTAGGGTGGACAGTCCTGCTACTACTGCTGAGGAACATCAGAAGGACACAAACAGGCTGCAGTGTCTGCTGAAGGCTACACAATATTCCTTTCAGATGCATATGTTTTAGACACTTTTGCAGGCTAGGATAATGTATGAAGAAATGATAAAAAAATGCATATGCAAGACAGGGACGTAGTTTTCTGAATATATTTTACTGTCTTTAACAGTGGAAAGCATACATTTTAATGATTAGCATATATCTTGTAATGCACGCACTTCCATCAAAAGGGAGAGGAGGCCCATGTAACATTAAAATGCTATGTTAGTCTTATTTTAAGGGTTTAAATGGGTCTCAAATGGTGCATAAGGCTTATGCTGGCCTTGGCCATAAGGGCACAATTCACCCTGAAAGAAGAGACCAACATAAGTTTCATCACAGCTGCAATATTCATTTCTGGAATGCACCCAGCAGGTTTTATCCAAGCCACTACAGACAGGCAGCTTGAGTTTTTCCAGTTCCTGATGATTACACAGTATCCTGGAGTCAGTTGGACAATTTCCACCGAGAGTGAAACTTTGTATTTAATATCCCCCTAAAATAAAAGTGGTATAAGAGAAGGGCCTCAGTCTTTTTCTTCTTTTATTGCTGTTGTTGAAAAGGTTTAGCCCACAGGGATTGGAGCACTGGGCAAAACTACAAAATATGCAGTGCATCCTGTTACACCAAAGTAGGCAGATCCTCTCCTGTAACAACCAGACTGGTACAATGGATGACTTTGTCTAGTTTTTCTGACCATAAGGTACGATAGTGTGCATGGTATTTCATTATGGTTTCCATTTCAGGAAGTTAAATGGTGGAAATCACTAAGTATTGTGACTCCATTTTCACCATTGTTCCAGAAGGGGGTTTGTTTAAAAGGAATGGATAAGTCTCCCTGGAGCTATTATACATGACACTGCAATGTACCACAGGAAATTATTTCCCTCTTTACTGGACACCCAGGATATCATCAAATATGAGTCTTGAAAATCTTCAGCATCCATGTTGGAAAGAAATTTGCAAAGAAATAAACAAGTGAAGTGCCTAGCAGATATAAGATGTGGACAGAGCAGAGAGTAGCTTGATCTTAAGTTCATCTGAACTACTGGTCCTTTCAAAATCCATCTGTAAGGATCTTCAGCTGGGAAAAAAACAGAGCAGGCCCAATAGACAACAATATTACCCCCACTATACATCATACTACAAAATGTCATTCCTATCTCTTGTGACCTGGAATAAATTTGCAAAGCACTATACAAAACACACCCACCCATGGGGGCAGACTATTTTTCAAGGTGTTAGGAACACAGGGCAAAAACTTTCTAAATCAACCCAAACTTTTGCTCTCCTGTGTAGTCTGAATTAGAGAAATTTCATCATAGTCTCAAGTCTGTTTCCCAAATTACCTACCCTTTCTCAGAAACCTTCCACTTCTTTGCCTCCTTGTCTGCAATATTTTCAGATATTTTTTCTCCCAAGAGGACATTTTGAAATGTGCATGTCATGGCCCAGATCATAACCACACCAGGCAACCTTCTTTCCTCCCTGATGTTTACTGGGGTTTATATTCTCCAGTATGAACTGAAAAATGTGCGTACTCAAGCCCTTGCCAATGAACAGCATGACTTTCCATGGTTCATAAAAACTCATCCATCCCCTGTGCAGAAAAACCATCCTCCTTTGCACAGAGCAGGAGTTCACTACTTCAAAACACGGAAAGCATATGGTGACATGTTTTAAAAGAAAACATAACAAAACAGTGTCCCACCCATGACCCTTCCCAACAAAACCCCACCATTTTCATCCTGGAAAATTGACCAGTGCAAGCCCCACAGGGTCTACCACAAGATTCCAGCTGTTGTTGTGTAAGGAAGGATGAGTAGTAACACTGTGTGTTTAGCAGCTGCATATCAGCCTGCTGTCACCTGTCTTGCCACCTTCTTCTTTGGTCACTGACTTACACCCAAGGCAGGGGGAAGGCAGAGGATATTAAGAGGTAGTTTGTGCTTGAGCCTCTTTGCTGCTGTGGCTGGCAAGCAATCAAACCTGAGCCTCCAAGTGTATGTGCAGGAGTGTTGTACACATAAAGTTTGGAGTTAATGTACATTTGGGCTTGAGAAGGGTCATGTGTTCACACCCAAAATATTCAGCCTGACCCACTTGACTAATAAAAAATAAAAGCAAGATTTTGATATTTCCAGCCTTTGGTAAAGTGTTCCAATGCTTATTAACCTTAACTGTTAAAAAGTTGCATCTGACTTCTAATCTGAATTCATTTAGCCACAGCGCCCACCCATCACACCTTGTTAAACATTTGCTTGCTAGACTGAAGAATCTGCTACTTCTTTTTCCTAGTCAGTAAGATTATAGATAATAACCATGTCACTCAAATATTTTCTTTGGGAGCCTAAAACAGAATAAGGACTTGTACCTATACAAAGATCTATTTTTCAGTATTTCACTCATTCACAAGGTCCTTGTCTTAGCCTCCTTCAATTTATCAAAATTCTCTCTGAACTGTAGATATTACAGCTGGACAAAGCAATGCTGCTTGTGCCAGTGTAAAGTACATATACAACATAACTTGCCAAAACTCTTGGGCAGAGCACCACACCAGGAACTCATATTAGGTGATTAACAGCAGCAGCTTTTCCTTTTGCTTCTGCAGTCTCTTCTTCTCTGGAGAGAATGTTCCTCTTCTAAGGCTTTTGTTTCCAGTACTGCTCTGCTCAATACTTATTCTTCAGGATCCTAAATTCTTCATGTCAGGGTGCAGCCCATTTGAAAGCTTAGACTGCCTCCCAAACTGATTTTATGATTTTATGTCTATTTCCAGGTCACTGATAAAAAATAATGATGGTAAAAAAAAAAAAAAAGATGATAAATTGTGTTGTGCCAAGAATTGTGTTCTTTGGTATGTATTGGAAAAGTCTTGCTTCATAATAAGTGCGTCTTTAGAATCACATGTTGAGGTCTATCAGTTTCCAGTACAGTCAACATTTGCTGCATATTTTCTATGCCTAGGCAAATCCACACTAACCACACTGAGCAACTACACTGTAATAAGGCTGAATAATAGTTTTCTGTCATCTAGTCACTTCATTATTCTTCTCCTCTGTCTGCCGAAGTGTTTGTCATTCAGGCTTAGGGCTGCTGTCTAGAACATCGCTGTTGGGGATCCCAACAGAGAGAAGTCAGGCTTCCTGAGTGGCACTGACAGGGACATGACTTCACTCCAGATCTGTTTTGTCTGCTCATACACGTTTCTAGTTACAGGGCTCAGTTAGCACCTCCATCCTGTACTTCACAAAGAAGTACAAAGAAGCTTCTGAAGAGCTCTTCTTGGTAAATTCTCATTTCAGGGCTTTTTGTCTTACTTGGAACCTCTGTCTGCACTTTTGTGTGCTTTTTAACTCATCACTTAACTCATTGGTCCAGTTCAGACCAAATTGATAATGAAGAAAAATAAAGCAGTCTCACTTACTGTTGGGTTTTAAATATCAAGGAGAAAACATTTAGTGGGTGAGAAAAATCTACATATCCTTGACATAGACTTGATGCATATCATTGTGCATAAGCTGTACTTTTCCTTGGAAGGCCAAGTGAGGCCCTATATTCTGTGGTGATTTTTTTTTTTTTTTTTTTTAAATCTGTATGGAGTAGTCCCCATTATAACTAGCCAAGGAACTATACATCAGTCTCACTCCCCATTTACACATGTGGAAATTAATGACTGCACAAAATGCAAGGCAGTGTCATATCAGACTGTCTGTTCTCTGCAGTATAGCTCTCATGGACCTTCTGTCTCATTTGACTAAATCTGTTTTAATGAGCACCTGGAATGGTTCAGCTCAGGTGTTCCTGCTGTTCCTGCTCTGTAAACCCAGAGTGACTCCTTAGATATTTCTCTCAAAGCAGTGACTCACATGGGGCAGAGGCAAACTTCCAAAACAAAGCAAGCAGATGCAGTGTGTCTGGGAAAGACACATGAAGTTGGAGCTCCGATGGCTTTCATTATATTGTGGTGTGAGTACTTAGCATTTGCATGGCTTGATGAATGGCTCAGCCATTATCTTGAGTTTCTGACTCCTTCTGCAGATTTGCAGGCACTCTGTATGCATGCATATTTGCTTGCACAAGGTGGGGATTTTTATTTTTTATTTTTAATGTTGGCAAACTAACCACCATCATTCTCCAGCCTCTTTACTTACACTTTGCTGGGCTACCAGGGAAACACTAGTAGAGTTATTGGTCAATAGCTCTTATAGTAAAAGTTACTAATGTTTCCCAGTAGTAAATGTTGTGGGAAAGACATGAATTCCTTTCAAGTTCCGAATCAGATTCTTTTTTTCCTTCAACCCATTCCTGGGGAATTCCAAAAAGAAGCGTTTTCATACTGAAACCAAACCCATCTATATTGTTAATGGAACTGTCAAACTGCTGTTTGTACAACGTGTGATTCAGAGAACTCAGCCACCCACATGCTAACTGTAACCACAAGAGGCAACACTTCAGAGCATCCTATCTGAGAATCCATCTATATGGACATTTCAGACAGACCTGAGGCTCCTTTGCTTATTCTCCGAACTATCTGGACATGAGCCAGCTCTAATTTAGAAGTCCTGCAGACATGTTAGCTCAGCTCTGTGTTTGAGCTAATATCAAAGCCCTTGCAATCATCTGGGTTGAGATGATGCCTTGTAGGTAAACCTCATTCCTCAGGTGATTTGGAGTTGTGTTGCCTCCATGGATGTCAGAGGAGATTTGCCTCAGAAGAAAACCATGTAAGGGAGTACGTGTTTTTCTGCTTTCTGTTATGCATGTGGCATAACCATTGCTATTGCCCAACAGATTTTTCTACAAACCTGATGCTTAGTCTTGGTTTCAGGAAGCCTTCCTGCACCCAACAGCCTCCCTGTTGAACCTGAAGCAGCTCACTAACAACCCCTACACCTGGCCCATCTTTCTCTCCTTCCTTGTACCTACTCACACCTGGCCAAAAATCCAGTCCTCAGCTGAAGCCTATAGTACTCCCTTCCTAGTGCACATATTTTACAGAGAAAAAAGTAAATCAAGCATTGTAAGAGAAAGAACCAGAAACCCCCTGCCTGCAGTCACGTGTCACACCCAGAAGCAATATCAAGGCCTCTTGGCTCTCAGTCTCATCAGACAACAAGTTTGCACCTGAAGCATTTGGAAGCAAAATCTTTCCAGGAAAAAGGCATCCGGTCCAAAATATAGTATCAATTGCTTTGTTTAGTTTAGCTGAATCCTATGGTTTTGCATTTTCAACCCTCAATCCACTTACCAGAGAAACAAATCTCCAGTAATTTGAACACATGTATGCTCTTCACTAGCTCCCAGCACTGGTAACTTGTTCCATATTCTCAGTACCATTTGCATTAAATAGCTCTGCCACGTTTCCTTCTTGCTCCAAATGCAGAGAAACAGATGGGCAAACAAAGCAAAGAAAGACTATGTCTCCCTGCACTTGATTTTTTGTTTGAAATCTGGGCAAACTTTAGGAGTAATTAAGTCATTTTAAAATAAGGGAAATTCCTGTAAAACCTTTTTTTACTTCTTCAAACAAAATGAAACATGGAAGAATTCTGGATTACAGCATGTAAACTGATGCAGAGATAAGATAGGCTTTGTTTTGCTTGAGACTCAGAAATATACTTTAGGTAAAGTTCCTTTTTGTTAGCAGCTTACTTATGTTACTGAAGTGCAATTTAAAGTTATTATTTACCAGTTTTTTTCACAACACTTTTACAGAATTAGGAGGAAAGTGGTAGTAGGAAGACTTTCTATGGGAGATTTGCTGAATGATTATGAAAATTCTGTTACACCAGTGCGGAATAACTGTGCTGGTGGGTTTTTTTTTCCTGAAAGCTCAGACCCATGGGTGACTGTGTCTTTCACATTATGTTCATACTGTCTGTTCCCTTGAAAAACTCACCAGACAGTGAAAACAAAACCAATGAAACCTCTTCTATAAAAGGGTGTACTCCAAAAGCTTATTAGGTAGTGTTTTAATCTGGGGCTGAGACAGCTGGTATTTTACTGACTCAGGCGACAGTGCTTAATGATTGTTAACAGTATCTAGCAACTGTGAATGTTCAACCTGTGTTTGCTTTGCTTTCTGTTTTGCCTCTGACTGCCTCCACTAAAGAAGGCAAGAAAACCTTTCTGAAAATCTGGGAGATCTTTTTGCAAAACATTCACAAAAGGCTGGGAGATTTTTGTGACCCTTCAGTGCATTTGTTACACTCTGTCCTTTCCAGCTCATACGTCCTGCTGGCGGCCGTTTTCTTACAATGTCACTAACAGGTGCTGCCTCTGGATCCAGTTTCTCTCCATCACAGGCATATAGTGTCCCCTGCTCTAGCAGCACAAGTAGTGTGGCCTTCTGCTCCTTGGACTGGTTCTTTCTGCCTCTTTCCAATACACGAGAGGCTGTTTGCCTCCAGCACCACCCTTGAAGGAAGGGCATGTTTGACTAGTTTCTTTTCCTAGAAGCCCTTAACTTCCACAGAGCTGTGGAGGGAGCAGGGATGAGATGGAACCTAGTTCTTGTTGAAAAGGAGAAGACCAATTGCTGAACAATAACTTGTTTTTTAACATGACAAAAATAAAAGTTCCTAATTAAAAGTAAATAAAGGTTTGGTATCTGGAAAGGCTAATTTCTGCTTCCACAGATTTAAGAGACTGCAGCTCTTTATCAGAGTTTTTCTGGAAAACAGACAACTTTCCAACTGAGGCCCCACAGAAAAATGGTATTGAAATAACCAGTGTCTCTTGTATATACAGAAAAATTTGTAGATATTCTGCTTTTAACACTGTACTTGGTAAATAAGCATTTCAAAAGCTAGTTTTTATACCTTGCTACTGCTATGCTTTTTCACTGCAAATTTCTCTACTTCTCTGGCCACCAAGTAGTCACAGCAGGAAGCTATGCACATTTGGTAGATAAACATGAAACGAGTCTAGTAACAGGTGAAATTCTTCATAAAGGCATGTAACACCAGGCATGGAGGCTATATAACATCTATTTCTCCAAGGTCCTCTTTATCAGAGGGTTTGAGGCTCACAGTCATTTGCTACCTGGCACTGCAGCTCAGGGAAGTTCATCTTCCTCTTCTTTCCAAGTCAAGCAGCTGAGAAAAGCTGGTATTGTAACATCAGGTGTCATGGCTGGAGCCATGCAGAGAGCTTGGGCTGGAGGAACAAACCCCTAGAGCCCAGGCAAGGCCAGTAATGAAGCTGTTTTCATTTCAACAGGGAAAGTTACCTCCGTAAGTAGCCACGGACGGATATATCAGACAAACCTGGGAAAATGGTGACCCCCATTATAATAAATTGTTTCCTCTGAGACCTACTGGTGGCCTGTAAAACAGAAGAAGATTGGGCTGCAGTCCCAGACACAGCAGGTGCAAAAGCTAGCAGTGCTATCCTCAAGGCTGGGGCTGGCAAGGAGCTGCCTTGGCCCCCTCCACCTCCTCCAGTCACCCTGCTTGCTCTATAAGTTGAAGTATTTATAAATTACCTATATTAGAGCTTTTGAGAAATGGCAGCAAAAACTTCTCCTCAGGTTCTCACAATCGCATTCCAGATGCTAGTCACCATTCTGGAAATGCTAAATGCCATTGAAAGTGACTGAGAAATTACTACGGAGTTTTTGAAAACCTCAAATAATTTAGGAATATGTTTAGTAATCCCTCAGAATGGTATGCTTTGGAAAATCCTAGCAATGAGGATTTATCATTGAAAATCAGAGATTGTGGAAAACCCGTAAAAAGGTGAGTCTTTTTTTGTTGTCCTGGAAGACCTCAGCTAGCATATTTTATCTTCTCCTGCATCTCTACCTCAATTTGTTCTCAAATCTTGGAACAGAAGAACTCTTTGGTACTAAATCAGTTCAAGAACAGTTTTCTTACATATGAGATTATGTGTCTGAAAACATGTACTTCTTGAATCTATTAGTATTATTGATATGATACTGAAAAAGTTCTATTTAATACATTCAATATTATGACTATGCTGACAGATATATAGCTTTGCCTAATAACAGTACTTGAAAAAGTAAGATTTCACTAAATATTAATTTTACATGACACAGTTTTATTTTTATCATTCTGTTTGCCTAAACAAAAGCAAACTTGCCTTGCATAATTTTTCCTTTACTGATGTTAGCTGTACAAATATTTACTGACTCACCTAAGCCAGAATTTCAACTAAAACAGGTTTTATCCAGCTAAATAAGGTAATTTAAATGGTCATATACCATTAAACCCACGAATTTTCATGTACTTCAAAATACAAGTTTTACTCTTGGTGAAAGGAAGTGTATTTTGCTACATTCAGTCTTGAAATAAGTTTTATTTTATAATCTAGTAAATGAATTATTTTGCTACCCATCAGGTCAAACCAAATTAAAATAGTGTTGGTGTATGATCATCCTGTTCAGATCCTCATTCTGCTGCTTTTGTTCAAAGGATGAGAAAAATATCTCTAAAGGGTGTTCTATCTAGGCTGACATTGCAAAATGAGCCTTGTGGTTTCTTTTCTTTTTTTTTTCTTCTTTCTTTCTCCATTTGTTTGTTTTGCTGGAGGTGTGGACTTGTATCCAGATTCACATATAATGCAAAAATACAGTCTCATCAGCAAAAAGATGCACAGTGTAAAGCAGTCTTTGTTTCAATAACAAGCAACCAGGGAAACTGGAGGAGATCTACCCTAGAGGAGAAAGGGGTATGGAAGGAACCCATTGTACAGGGTGCCTGAGACCCCATGAGTAAGGTGTTATTGTAAGATTATTTGTTTTGTTTTGTTTTGGTTTTTTCTCCTGTTCCCTCATTTTAGCTTTGGTTTAAAAAATAAAATTAAAGGTATAATGCCATTAATCACAGCTTAGTCAGAAGGACGCCAGCACTAAATCTTTCTTCTTCCTAGGCCCTGCTTTATATTTTGGTGATGTAAAAAATAGGATCTGAATGCAAATGAGCCCATTGTTTATTCTGAACTTCTTTTCTATTTTTCCCTAGATTTTTAGTTTTAATGTGGCACTGATTGTCTGTTTCTAAGGTTATGATTAATGAGACCAGCCCACATCCTTAGCAAAACCAGGAATGCCTCCTTGACATTTTCCAAGTCTACACCAGATACAGTATTCCCTGAACTGCAGAAGAGTCATCCAGCTGACCTCAGTGGTTTTGAGCTGAGACCCAAGGTGTGTGGTAGAATGTGCAGAAGAGAGGATCTGGATCAAATTCCTCTTCAGTGTCTATTTTATAGAGGAAGGAACTGGTTAGTGGGCTTTCCCACCTTGGGTCTCATTGCTCAACCATTTCATCATCCAAGGAAGGGAGGAGAGTTACGAAGAGTTTCTAACTGCTGTTTTCAGAAGAAATGCTTTTTTAATGCCTCTGCACTGGGAGCATCTGTTTTTATTTATGAAGTTTTCCATATACAAGAGGATATCACACATTTTCATTCTGGAGATCTTATTCTCAATTAAAAAAGAAACAAACAAACAAAAAACCCCAACACAATAAAATACAACACATGAAAGAAAGAAAAAAAAAATCTCACACCATGGAAAAACCTTCAAAGAATTTGAGACTGGGTGCCTGGATCCTTGGTGAGGTATTGCCACCCAGATTGGCCCCAGTTCAGCAAAGCACTCAAGTGCATCTATAAACCCTGTTCACTACAGTAGGCCATTAAGCCTGGACTTAGACTGGACTTTCTGTAACAGCTGCAGAAGAAACTTGTAGTGCTGCCTGCCCTACAAGGATGCAGGGAGAAACCTGATTAAAGCTGATGAAAGACACTACTAGTGAAAGCCAAGTGCTCTGTGCAACAACAAGTTTTATTGATCTCATAAAACTCAGGAAATCTTCTGTTAGCCAGACACCTATTTTTGACTGCCACATACAAACAACTAATCTATTATTCACATATCTAAAGGCATAAAAAGCACTTTTGCAATAAGTCCCAGCATTTAAAGTACTCTATAAAAGAAACATCAGGACTCTTCCCTACTTGTGCAGCTACATAAATCTTGTTGAAACCATTTGGATATGCCTAAGGTTACTGTGGTTGCTGATTGCCTGGTGCTGTTACACCATGCAGCAGAGATAACAAGGTTGGAGAGCCACTGCAAGTGGTTACAGTGCTCATTACAACTTTGAATCACCAGGATAACTTCTCCTCTCTCCATCACTGCTGACCACTCTTATATAGCTCTGTAACATTTTAACAAGGAATGAGCCACTGCAGGTTTTGAAGTTGTGCTGCTTTTCGGGGAGCATTCAGGCATGTGACATTTCCAAGTTGGCAGTATGGAGAAAAAACAAGGCTCTAGTAGAAAGTGGCCTAGGGTGGTAGAGTGAAAATGCATGAAGTAGGGAAGTCCTGTTCTGGTATGTCACCCATTTAATCTGCTATTATTACCTGTATGGCTATATTTATTCATTGTTTCATTGCTCTTGTACTGGTTGTGCAGGGGGTTTAGCTAAGTCCTTGTACTGACAGATTCAACTGAAATCAGATACTAGAGGAAATGAATTGGATTTATGTGTGTGTAAAAAGGTTGCTCAGGCAGGATCTATGTTTAATAGAGCACTGTCTGGCAGTTCTCATAGGGTGTCTTTATAACTTGTAAACTTTTAATACAAAAGGAGATTCAAAGTACAATCAAGAACACAATGGGTTTTACAGGTTCATGCAGTTATCCCTTTCCAATCCTATAATCCATCTTTACATGGTGACTTGCACGATTCTACAACCCTATTCATGTGGAAATACATATATTCATATGAATGCCTATTTAAAATCAATGCTGTTTTATTACATGGTTTATATGTCCCAGAATCAGACCTTCTAAGAAAACAACAGTATTGTTTGCAGGCAAAATAGTCAAGACAGCGAAGTATTACTTATGCTCAAATGACCGAATAGGAGAGTACGTAGGAATTTCATATGGGAAAAACAGTGCAAATATAATATCTCTAAGGTGAGATGAGAATACTTAAAAAAAAAAAAGGTCACTTTAATTTAGAGGCATAAAAATAATCCCTGGAGAGGTGTGAAGAGGTTATCAAGTCCATGTCGGTGTTGAGGACTGGCTTATAATGAGACAGAATGAAAGAAAAGCTTTGATTTCAACTAAGTTTATTAACATAAAATACATTTTTACTAGTTAATGATTAGTTGTTGCATTCTTAGAAGAAGAAGACAGCTCTGTTACTATAAGACCGATAAGGGATGTCATCAGCCTGTGTTCTCTTTGAATTCTTGGTTTTTTTCAACATACACAATACTTTTCTCTTTCTGAACCAAAGATAATTTTTGTTGACTGACCATCCTAGTATGGAAAACTTATAGTGGACAGGCAGTTATATTTTCATTTGTATTTTATTGCTACTACTTAATCTATCAAAAAAGTTAGACTCCCTCACTCAGCAATGTTATCAGTTATTATGAGCAGATAATTTATGAGCAAGCACAGATTACATTTGGGATGAAATAACTTTAAATCTGTAGCATCTAATAACATGTCTGTGTTAAAGAAAAAGTAATTTGGAATTAGTAACTTTAAATACAAATTTGTCTTTGATACCAATGAAACCTTTTCCCTGGGAAGAGCTTATTCTATGGCAATCAGCTTCTCTTCTGAGCCTGGAAAGAAAAACGGTTTCTCACTCCCACTAAACTGAATCCCAAAACACAGGATTTTCACCTTCCCACCATTGCTTATCCAGTCTCTGGAATAAATTAAACTATAGAAGCTTTAACTAGGGAGGGCTTATAGAGTCTGAGCCTGCTTAGACAATTGCTTGAAACAACAGTTTCTTGGCACCAAAAATTTTTTTAGATGCTCTTTCCATTGTAAAAAGGATTAATAACAACCAAATATCGCTAGTTAATTTCTCCAGAGTCCTTAAAGGGTGGAAATAGTGTGTAGATGAAGTAGAACCCTTTACTGCTCTCAGTATTCAAAACCCTGCTGGGTACTCATAGTCTTTGAAATGTCTGCTTTTAATTATACATATTGCCTTTCTGCCAGATAGCAGGTGGAATAACTTTCAATTCAAATGGGAACTAGTATAAACTCCTCTCAGCAAATTTTTTTTAAGAGGATTCTCTTTCAAGGCTGCTTGTGTCAAGCTGAGACTATAGGTGTGCACAGGAGAATATTCTCCCTTCAGTTAATTGCACAAGAAGTAAGGTCTTCTGTGTACTGCTAAAAGTCAGTAAAACTTGAACTTCACCTGTTACCTATCTACTAGCCAGCTATGTGGCTTTGGTGAAATAACACTGTCTCTTTGTATCCAGTATGGCATAACTACTGTAGACCTGCCATTTGTTCACATTCGTTCTCACCTTAAACTCAATCTGTCAGGGAAACTTTTTCCTCTTTTATGGCAATTTTTTTCCAGGTTTTCCCTGCACTGTCTATGGACAGAATGAACACAGCTGCAAACATAGGCGTGACTGAGAGTCAGGCATTCAAATTCCCTATTTTGTTACAAGTTTGTGTGTGCCAAAGGGCTTTTGTGCACAAGCTACTTGTTGACAGACATAAGAAGGTAGAGGTTGGAAAATTCCTGGAGATATTATTACACTACACCAAGAATATCTGTCAACAATCAGGAGAAATCCTACAGAGTCTGGGTCTGATCCTCCAAAATGACTCACAGAACTTTGGTAAAGTTTAGTTAAAGAATACATGGCTAATTACAGACTAAAAGAACATTACATTTTAAAAGTTTTGATTCAAGAAAAGGCAGGCCTGAAGTGTATGTGTAATTGCTTTTTTGAATAAGTGTAAATTGAAATGAAAACCCAGCCATATGAAAATAACCTAATAGCCCCAACCTCTCATAAGCCTCTCATCCCCTTCATCTACAACTAGTCCCTCTGGTGTGAATGGGAGAGAAGAGCTTGTGAAAAGACAGCATGTGTTTAGCACAGGTACAACTATAAAAAGTGTTAATATTTGTCTTGAAAATTAATAATACAGGATACTGCCACTCAGTAGCTGGATTTTACTATGAAAACTATTATCAGCAACCCTACTTGTGTCATGTTGATTCTACTGTCAAGTACAGCATGGGATTTTTTCCAATTTAAGGCCTTAGTTTTGCAAGCAAAGCAGGAACAACTCTCAAAGGTAGGTCTATAAAGGCAGCAGATACTCCACACCATAGACTCACCTTTTATTCAAGAAGGAGGTTTCCCTGGAAAAGATGAGACTTCTGGTGTTATGAGGTGGTAGTGAAGAAGAATGCAGTCAGGAACTTAGTATGTCTGGAAGGAGTCTGTAATATAAGCAGGAGAACAGCAAATTTAAGTGAAGAGGGTCTAACAAAAGTAAGAGGGAAGGAGACTATCTGAATTTTGTTCAACAAGGCTTCTTTGAATAAAATTGTAATAACAACAGTTCTTAACTTCAGTGCCCCAAAGGTTATTACATTTCTTTCCCAAACTTTTAAAAACTCAGTTTCTTATACAAGTATAACATTTCTCAGATCAAGTGACCAGCTCCTCAGCTATTGTACAGAGACATCACTGTCCATTTTCACTAGTTGGAGATGTAGGCAAAAAAATCAAAGTAGGGCTTAAGTGAGGTTTAAGATGGATACAAACTCTTTGCAAAGCCTGAGGAACAGCTGGCATGCAATATAAGCATTGTTCAACCAGCATATAACTATCCAGTGTCTGCTCCCCTTACATGAACATTCTCCTGAAGAGCCTGTTAATCCCTGTTGTGACAGCACCATAAACAGTGTGAGCATCATAAACAGGGTAACTGAAGCATGCACAGGACTAGGAAAATACTTACATGTGATAGTGAGACATAGCAAAATGTAAAAAAAAAAAACCCACCCCATGACATGAAAAGTAGAATAGTACAAGTGATCCCACTCTATCTTTAGCACTGTGATGAAATTTTATCACTGTAAGAGTCCTCCAAATGCAGGCTTGGCTCTTTAATGCATTTTGTGCACAAGAAATTTTATATAGAGACTGTGTTGTTTTAGGTTGTTATTAAAAGCTGTGTATAAATGATGAAGAAAAAAATATCTCTTAAATGTAGGAAAATAAAATCAGACCTTGTGCATGCACAGTTATGATGGCATGCAATGTGGCTTGAGCGCAGTGGTTTACTGCCTTTGCAGAAATCATCTATTACTATGGTATCTGAGCACTCAATATAGGATACTGATGTAAACAATTAAGAAAGAGTACTTTATACCCAGATTGTTCCAAAGTTCTGGTGTAGAGGTTTTTCACATGTATCCGTCTCATAGTTTTAATAATAAGAGGAAATAAGATCTTTGATGTGCAAAGCACAGTTGAAAGTAACTCACAAATTTAAAGGAATTATTTACACTTGAAACAGCCTTCTAATTAACCCCATGAATTGCTCCCATCTCTCACCCTCTTGTACTGAAGTTGTGGTGTGGTAAGAGTCATCCTATGGTCTAAGAAAGAATCAGGCCTTGTATACTGATAAAATATCTGCTGCTTTCATTAAACACTGCTCTAGTCCTACCAAAATGGAGCAGAGATAAAGTTTTAATGTAATAAGTTTTAAATAAATTATTTTTTCCTGTCTTGGTTTAAGTCAAAACTGTAATGGTATTTGAGCTTTTTTTCAAAGACGTGTAATCGTCCAGATGATAAAGCTGGACACTGCGACAAAAGGCATAATGGAAGGAATGTGCTTCACTTCTCACCTGTCTTTCCCAAAATGTGCTGGCAGCCAAGTATGATATTTGAGACAGTTTCAAAAGAATGTTTCTCTTCTCAAATAAAAGGAAGCTTTATTCAGATACAGTTTTTAATTCCAAAGTCCAAAAGAGGCCACACTTTTAACATTCTTAGAAGCTGGGCTGGATTGAAATGGAAATATTGAAGCCAGCACATGTGTTGCTACTTCTTTTGGCTCTATAATTAAAAAAAAAAAAAAAAGAAAAAAAGAAAAAAAAAAATCATTATTAAATCTGCCACAGGCTTCAGTTTTGCATGGTCCTCTGTGACCTGAAACTCCAGGAAGGCAATAAAGTTGAGAGTGCTCAGCCTTTTCTGGGAATCTCCATATGGTGCCTGATGAGCACACATCTTCCTGACATCTGCTGAAGCAGCAGTACCTATGAAGCCGTGAAACTGCTTGAGGTACTGGGAGAGTGCTGGAATCCAACTCTTTAAAGATGAACATCACAAATATAACAATACATCAAGTAAGTCCTGACATATGTAGACAGGAGAACTGCTTGGCATTGCAGTACTGGGTAAGAACAAGCATAGAAATATGTCTTTAAATTTAAAATGAATCAGATATAAGCATGTATCTTTCTCAGATTTACCCTCCAAATGTCCAGTAATTGCAGTGGGTTGCAGACAAATCTGTTGTCCTTGCAAGGGGCTATTCAAGACCGAAGAATAAGTCCTGATGTTTGATCTGACATGGTCATGACTTCCTTCTCTTTTGGTGAAAAAAAAACACAGCAAAAGCATCTAATGTGGTCATAAAACTGTGTAACATTTACATAGGTCACTGAGAAATTTCTCAAGATTTAGCAGCACATCTCTTTGGTTTTGGACTCCCACACCTCCATCCCTTCAGAAATTTAAGAGTTTTCACAGAACACACCCAGATATTGTGAACATGTACTTTTTTTTTAAAGCATAACAATAATTTATTTGTGAAAAACAAAGACTCTCAGCTGAGAACTAGATTTTCTTTTTTTTCATAATTTTGACAGATTTTAAACTGTTGATATTTTCTTTATGGCTGCCAGCATCTTGTTTTTATTTCTTTTTCAAAGCTTAAAGTTGATTTTATAATGAAAAGTTAATATTTTCAATAAAAAAATTCTTGTACATTAATGGTTTTCAGTAAAGAGTGAAAACCATATTTCTCTCCTGCCCTGCTCACATCTGTTCTATATTCATTATTCTCTCTCCCTGTGGAAAGAGGAGGGGGGAAGTAAGGATACATACATGAGGATCGGCATCAGTCCAGCAAGAATGGCTTTGCCACATCCCATCTTCTCACCCAGACCCTCTAATGAATGTCACCTCATGGCTGTCCCCTCTGTTGGTTTCCACCTTTATTTCTACAACAGGGTCCATCTCATGTTTGTACCTGTAACAAGTGGAAGACCAGAGCTCCATGCAGTCCTGCCTATCTTACAAGGCATAAAGACACTAGCATTATCCTAAGTGCATTAAGCTATTCTAAGTTGTCAGCAATTCACATGGCTCTTTTCCCAGGTCATTTGTAATCTAAACTGGATCACACTCAGACTTCAAGATAATTAGCGAAGAAAAGGAGCAAAGGGTTTTCTACAGCTCTGTTTTGGTTCACAGCAACTGATGGCTTCAAAGCAAACTCCCCTGCTTGTCCCCACTTGCTACACTTTGTTTCTGTTCTCAAGGTAGTTTCAGTACCTGTGAACAGGTTGCATTTGGGAGGCACCTAAGGCAGATAGTCTGTTCCAGATGCACGCCAAATGCATTCCAGTTTCCAATGGAGACAACAACACAAAGCAACAATGTCTTCTTTTGGCAGATTCAGACGTGATGGGAGTGGTCTCTCCAGCATCCCAGACTAAATTTAGTCGAGATAAAACCACTGTGTTGCACAAAATGGACAGGGAGGTGACTGAGCCATCTTCCCTTACAGTGTCACACTAATGTATAGTATCCAAAAAGTGTTAAACACGTATTTATGGAATCGGTCAAATAATTTGTTCTGTGCTGGGGAGTTTAAGCTTTCAGTTTAAAACATGCTAAAACTTTTAGTAACAATGACATGATTACTATTATTAAACCTTCATTCTTTTTATTTTAAGTTTGCTGCTAAACAGTTACTACCCTATAAAGCACTTTCATAGTCATAACTAAAGTACTTGTCAACCAGTGCATTTTATATGCACTATTTAATACTATGTATTAGCCTTGTCTCCTTTCACAGCATTCAATTCATTAGCACATTTTCTTCATGCAGTTGTGTGGCACCAGGCACCTAATGACTGAAAGGGAGGCTTTTCTCTGCTTTATGCCTTCCAGAGCAGCCTGAAGAATGAGTAACTTCTCTGGCTTCACCTGTTTATCTTTTGGAAGTCTTTCCTCTTACCACCCTTTCCTTCTCCAAATGTTCTTGTGTTATTCCTTGTTATTTCTTTATTTTCCCTTGTGGATTTCTATGTGGTTATTCCTCCTTCCAAGCTTTCTATTCCCACAGAAGTAGCTGGTCCCTAGAATACCATGTAAACCTGGAGAATAAAACATCATGAAGGTATATACGCATCACTGTTTTAATCCACACACCAGTTAATGACAAAATGAAAAAAGCCTTTAGGAGTACCTGCCTTCAATTCCTGAGTACATGCAGTCACAGAGCGAGGCTTGTGTTTCTCTTCTGTCCTGGATAAGTTCAGGATAAGTTTTCAGAAATGTCAATGAAATGGAGCTGTTTTTCTCTTTTAAGACAGAATAGCTCTGTTTTTTTCTGATTTTTATTTAAGGGTAGGGAGTCCAGTCTCTTAAATCAGCTTCCTTCCTCACCAATAAACATTTGCATGTTTTTTCCTCATGTGAACTTTTGTAAAGAAGGATCTATGAAGCGTATATCACACTAAAAATCTTTTGTTGGCTCACATGTTTCTTCATTTTAAAGAACTTTTATTAATTCTTTTCACCATTTGAGGTCACAGAGACCTTTTTGTAGCTGAACAGGCAGGTGATCTGCATAAAGAAAACATCAAGGCTTCAAATAGTAGAAAAGCTAAAAGCTGCCCCACTTTTACTTGATGTTTACACCAGCAACTCAGGCAGCTTGGTGTTGTGCAGAGGCAGTCAAAAGCAGCAGGATTCAGTTGTTGCAGCACAAGAACATTATGTCACTGGAAATACCTTGGAAGAGCTATGACATCCATACAGGGTTGACAACACTGTCCTTCTGAATCAGCAGTTAGAGGCCAGGTGGGATTCCGAGGGCATCTCAAATGTCCCTAAACACCTGTGTTTTGGCAACCAAATCAGTACTGAAATGCAGCACTCCTATTCCAGGAGGCATGATTCTGATTAAACTTACACTGATGCCACTCCTGATAGATGTAATGAGATAAGGACCAGTTTTTCAACTCTGCAGGCTGAATAGAATTACACTGAAAAGTGAATAGGTAAACTGTGTTGATGTCTCACTGGGTTTTTAAACACATAAATCAATTTCCTTACTTCTTTGAAATCATTATACTTTATAAAAAGAAATAAAAAGAATTCACTCATGAATGCTTACATCTCACACTACCCAGAAGTATAAATATTTTTCCATGCAACAGACCATAATCTTCTTACCTTTAACGTTGAATAAGTATATGGATAATGGTAAGCAAAGTAGCAGACATCATCTTTATGTTGGAAAGTTACTGTGAATGTAATCGTGTAGTAAGATTTTCCTTTCTGACCTCCAGCAGCAATTGAACTTCTTGAAAAATGATTCCTAAGAGTACAATGACAGTAAACATATTAGAATAATTATTTTTTTCCATATTGTTGATTATTCCTGAACGCACATTCTAAGAGCCAGGAAGATTTTTAGTGATTGTATTTCTCTTCTGTGTAAATCCAGGTTAAACACACTGGTTCCCACTATCTATAAAGACTTTGTTATACCAGTGGTACACATTCATTCATTCATACTGGGAAAAGGCAAGTAAACCAAGAAAACCACCAAAACAAAACAAACAAACAAACAAACCAACCACACACACAAAACCAAACCAGCCAACCAACCAAGTAATAAAAAAACAACCCCAAACACAAAAACACAAACAAAACAAACAAACAAACAAAACCCACAAACAAACAGAACAAAAACACCGCCAAAAAACCCAAACCACCAAACAAACCGAAGGAAGCAAATAACTGCCGACCAAGAAGGGTAACCTATGGGTATGTTGTACCATCTCATCCTGTATGCCAGGGTTGCTCTACAATGGTTGCATCACAGACTACAGGAGGCTACTCACAAGCACAACAAGATCAGTATTTCTGGAAGTCACTATTAAGATTTCAAGCATGCATGCATATATACACTCCATTAAAAGCTTCTCTGGAATACTCTGCAATTTCTAACATAAATATAAAAGATGAACAGCTTAAATATTAACAGTGTGTGAATAAAATAAGACCCCATATATTTCAATCACTGCTGTTAGCTCTCTATAGTAACTCAGGACGAAAACTCTGTTCACCATGGAACTAGTAAGATAAAATTATTAAACTCAGAAGCAAACACTTTTCTTCAAAAATTGTACCTCATGCTAATCTTCAGTGTAAGATTAGCTGTCTGTTTTATCAGCATACTTACTTATAGTAACAAATATCTGTCCCAACACGAGTCCAACATGGTCGAGAATGTAATGCTTCTTGAACAGAATACATGAGGGGCTGCATTCCTTAAAAAAAAAAAAAAAACAGAAAAAAAGTGTATCTCACTTCAATACTTAACACCAAACATCAAGATCTTAGCACGAATGGGGAACAAATAAAAGCAGTTAGAGACATGTGCACACCTACAGAGCGTATCAGCATCACTGAGACTTGGTGGGATGGCTCCTATGACTGGAGCATGGGAAGGGGTGGATACAGGCTCATTAGGTAAGACAGGCAGGGGACAAGTGGAGGGGTTGCCACCCTCTATGTCAATGATCAGCTGGAGTCCATAGAGCTTAGCCTGGGAATGGATGAGGAGCTGACTGAGAGCTTATGGGTCAGGGTTAAAGGGAAGGCAGGAGAAGGTGATGTCATATTGGAGGTCTGCTGCAGACCACATGACCAGGAAGATTGAGTAGATGAGGCCCTCTATAGACAGATTCTCATTCAGTCTTCTCATTCACAAGACCTGATCCTCATGGGGCTTTCAATTGCCCTGGTATCTGTTGGCAGCAGGGCACCAGCAATCCAGGAGGTTCCTGGAATGCACAGACAGCAATTTCCTTCTCCAAGTGATAGATGAACTAATGAGAAAAGGTGCTACACCAGACTTTGTTCTCACCGACAAGGAGAGGCTGGTGGGTTATGTGATGCTCAAGGGCAGCCTTGACTGCAGTGGAGTTTAAGATCCTTAGGGTAACAAGGAGGGTGTGCAGCAAGCTCACTACCCTGGACTACAAGAGAGCAGACTATGACCTCTTCAGGGATCTGCTTAGTAGATTACCTTGGATGAAGCCCTAGAGGTGAGAGGGGTAAGAAAGCTGGTTAATATTCAAACGTTCAAGGACCACCTCCTCCAAGCCCTGGAGCAATGGGTCCCAAAAAAGAGGAAAGCAGGTAAGAATGCCAGGACACCTGCCTGGATGAACAAGGAGCTCCTGGACAAGCTTTAATGCAAAAAGAAAGTCTACAGAGTGGGAAGTAAGGACAGGTAGCCTGGGAGGAATATAAAGAATCTGTCCAAGCATGCAGGGATCAGGTTAGGAAAGCTAAAACCCAAACAGAATTAAATCTGGCCAGGGACATCAAGGGCAACAGGAAAAACTTCTACAGGTATATCGGTGATAACAGAAAGGCTAAAGAAGATATGGATCCCTTCTGGAAGGAAACAGGAGACCCGGTCATGAGGGGTATGGAGAAGACTGAGGTACTCAAAATCTTCTTTGCCTCAGTCTTCACCAGCAAGGACTCTACCCCACTGCCCAAGTTGCAGAAGGCAAAGGCAGGGGCAGGGAGAAGGAAGATCCACCCACTGTAAGTGAAGATCAGGTTCAAGATGATCTAAAGAACCTGAAAGTGTACAAGTCTGTGGCACCTGACAAGATCCATCTGCAGGTCCTGAGGGAACTGGCAGACCAAATTGCTAAGCTGCTTTCCATCATATTTGAGAAGTCATGGCAGTCTGGCGAAGTTCCTACTGACTGGAAAAGGGGAAATATCACTCCCATTGTCAAAAAGGGGAAAAAATGAAGACCCAGGCCAGTCAGTCTCAACTCTGTGACCGGAAAGATCATGAAGCAGATCCTCCTAAAGGCTTTGCTAAGGCACACGGAAAACGAGGTCATTGGTGGCAAACAACATGGCTTTGAGTGCCAGGATCTTCTCAGTGATGTCCACTGATAGGACAAGGGAAAATGGGAGCAAACTAGAGCATAGGAGATTCTAAAGAAATTTAAGGAAAAACTTTTTCACAGTGAGGGTGACAGGGCAGTGGAACAGGCTGCC
>JAAGNO010007860.1:22812-34253 GCA_033439905.1 Ceryle rudis | reverse complement strand
TTTTTCTCCCCTCATTACACTCTTTCCCACTTTCTCCCTTGCTTTTGTTTTATTCATTCACCTCTGCTGCAATTCCTCCTGTTTCCTCTTTTTAGTTATCCTCACCTCACTTCTGTCAGGAGGTGCTTTTTTTCTTGTAAAGTTACCTCACAATAGCTCCATATGTTTTCAAATTCACTTTTCATGGCTACACACAGCAAAATACTAGCAAAAACACTTGCATGCTACATAGAGTCAAAGGACTTAAAAGAGCTGAATCTCTGTTATTCCTGAGAAGGCTCTGGCTCACATCAACCCTGTGATAACTAGTGAAGAGATGAAAATGATGGACATTTGGACTCAGTGGTCTGCAGTCCCATCTACCCTTCCATGTATGTTTTCCTTCTCTCCTGCTGGCTGTGAAAGGGGTGCTGAAGTGGTCATAACACAAACATGATGAATTTGGCTTACAAAGAGTGAGTTTGGCAAAGCCACCGATGGCACCAGGGTAGTTCAGTGGTCAGATACTCAGCAGCTGAGTCAGGGAGGCAAAAGTTCAAAGAAGGGCAGCATCTGGAATCAAAAACATATTTTGGCCCTGAGGACTGGAGTTAAAAATAGGAACATGTGGGCCTAATTACAGAACAAAGAAAAAAGGGTCTAGAAAAAAGAATAATTTGGGGAAATTAGGAACAGTTGATCAACCAGAGTACTGCAAACAACATTGGATACTGCTCCTGCTTTCCCCACAGAAGAGCTCTTAATCATGTAACAGATGACCTACACTCTGTGTTGGAATAAGATGCACAGGGGGCTAAAACTATGAGATGTATACTTGACAAGATGATCCTTTTCATGGAAAGAACAGGAGTTAACTTTGTCCCTGTAGAAACTGCACAGGCACAAAGGCTGTAAGGGCTTTCAGAGACCACAAAATAAAAAGCCTGCTGTCGGAGACCTGCCTGATCTGTCTCTTTGAGCAAGCCAGTTCCTGCTCTCTTTCTCAGGCCCTCACAACCTTGCTCCCCTGTAAACTGTATTATAGAATTGGATGGATTATCCTTAGTTTATTTCAACTCTGTCTGCTTTAATGTAATATGTATTTGAGTAGCACTAAGATTTTGAAGATTTTTAAGTTAAACTATACTGTTTGTTGTTAGTTTGTTTTTTTTTTTAATATGATGCTTTATATGGTATATCTGTATGTATACAACTGTTTCTAGACATTAAAACTCTAATCAATACAATAATAAATCGGTGGCAGTTGTACTACAATTTGAAAATGCAGTGGCCTCATGGTGGCAGACTGCAGCCAAACTTCCTTTTGAATAGGGCCTAAATCCTGCATTAGGACTTCTTGACCCAATTATATTTGCCTGTTTTGAATGGCGTCCATGCTTGTACAGATGGTAGAAGACTGTCTCAGCTATAAGGCAAAGAAGAAACCTTCTGTAGTAAAGCAGTGACCAAACAAAACGTGGAAATTACCAGATCAGTGTATTAGGCTGCTTCTTTTCTTTCTTTTTGCTCTGATTCCAGCAGGGCATGCTTAAATGTCCGTCTGGCACTATGCACTGCTCCAGTGCTCCAGCTGGACTTTTGATTTCACATTTGCCAATATCACCTAAGAGCAAGCACAGTGACTTCCTGGTAAAGTCTTACTTTTCAATGATGAAACACTATTATAAAATAGTTTTGGTTTTTTTTTTTAATTTTTATTTTTATTTTTTCCCCAACAATTTTAGCATAAACTTTTGTATACTGAAACTATATTAAGATGAGGATCTTATGCAGATGCATATCCATTTTGTTCCATTAAAATCTTCCCAGCACAAATCAGAGAAATGTCGTGATATTAACATGGTAAATTCATAGTCGTAACGAGCCTTCAAAGATCACAGGAAGCCTTTATGGCAGAAATCTGTGTCATCTAACTGATACAGAAGTACTAAAAATTTGGGTGATTGTTTTTGGGAATTGGCTGTGGTGGTTGCTTAGGAAAAAGTAACTTATTTCCTCTCCCAGTCTATTTTATTAGCATAAGTACTTTCCTCTCAGAACAAAAAGAAATTTCAGCCAACCTTGAGTGACAACCTTGTACTCCTAAGAAAACTCCATCCCATACAGAAATAATACAGAAATGAATGCAGCACTACACTTACTATCAACCATACCCACACAAACCAAGATGTTTCTTGTCATTTTTCCTCGTAATTGTTATTGGACACAGACACAATCTAATTCAATGCTGATAATTTAATAGCCATTATATCATTGAAACCTTCTATGCTTTTCCATGCCTCTAGAGCTGCTTGATATGGTAGAAATCAGTACTTTGAAGTAATTTGAAGATATTTATTTTGGATCACTTTTTTTCTTGGAAGACAGCAAAGAAAAAAATGCTAATTTTTAGAAAGCACTCTCACTCAGGAATCACAGAAATTGTAAGAACCACTGAAACCTATTGCAGAAGCCTGCAATGTTGATTTCTTTTTGACTAACATTGCTACATTTTTGTTTACATCTGGCCAGTTTGGCTTGGACAGGATAATCTCACATCTGACTCTATATGCTTATAAGTCTGTGAGTTACTGATAGACAAGAATGCCCTTGGATCCACTTATGTTCCTACAGATGGGTGGGTACACAGTACCAGAGGGTATCCTTCATGTTATCATGTTGTGATTGAGGACAGAGGTCCCCTGTAAACCCTGCATGTCATCTGTGTGGGCAATGCTTATGGATGCTGTACAGTATCTCAAATGTCACTGTGTGACTGAATCAAGCCCCTGAAGTAAATATTACAGATAGCTAAAAATATTTTTTAACAAGTAACTTCCAGTTTGGGATGGTTCAAATAGTGGATATATGCTTGTATCAGTTCTCCAAATAGCAGTGTACTTACAGTCTGAGTTTCAGCTGAACCTTATTATGTGGAATTAAAAAAAATGTAAACTTGAAAGAAATTTTTGGGAAATGCATTACATTTTCTGTATTTTTACTTTTATTCTACTCCTGAGTGCTTCCAGAAAAGTAACAATATTCCATGATAAATACCAGGATAAAGCTCAATATACAGTGTCTAAGCCCATAGAGCAGGTTTCTGGGAGTCTACACTTTAGCTGAATTATTATACAATCATTATGTCATCTGTATGTTATTATTGGCATCTAGAAAGGGTGGAAAATAAATTAAAAAAAAATTTGAACTAATTAAATTGATGATCATCTTTCTGCTAAACACAGAAGTTTCTTGTTTGCTTCAAATAATAATAAACAAAGACATGAGAAAATATCTTTTGTGTCCAAAGAATCACCATGGCTAATATGACTTCATTTTACAACCACCTGTATCTCACATGGACCATGCCACCCATGACTATAAGAATATATCCATCTCCACCAAGATGCATCCATGGAGAACTCTAGCATCTTCTTTACAAGAATTACTTCTAGTCACCAAAAAAAAGGGAAATGAGTTTTGGAGTACAGCATATAAATTGTCTTCTATGGACGTTAAAGAATGGCAAGGAAGAGGTTGAGAATAGCATTTTCTAATTTCCAAAGGATTATTTGAAAGAAACTTTCATCTTTCCTCCCTGAGGTATTACATAAATGACAATTTCTTTCTGTTTGCAAGCAAAGAAAGTTTCCAGAAATATTTTCTTGCCTAACTCCAATATGCTGCTAAGACATAAAATTTAAACGCTATTTTTCTGCAACTCCCAGTTTTATTTCTCCTCTTTTTATGTAGGGCTGTTTTGCAAAGCCTGATCTCCAGTGCCTAAATATGGAAAGACTGATAATTTACACTGGAACCAGCATTTGGGGAACATATATATCTGGAGAGCTGGCTTGAAAAGAAATCGTAAAAATGCACTAAAGATGAAAATTAACTGCCAAAATTAGACTGGCACATTTAAGGGTTTTAAATGCCAAGCTTACTGCATAATGGACTGATTAGCTATGTCTAAATTCATTACTGAAATGCAGTTAATGCTGCTGTTCTTCAAAACTAAGCAAAGATAAAAAGTGTAGCAAACATTTGATACATAGACTTAAGTTTTAGAGTATTCTTTTAGAACATATAGTATGTTCAGTATTATAAAGTACTGGACATGTTCTGACAACACTTGGCTGGAAGAGTGGCTGAATATTCTCTTCAGGTTGACCTGAAGACATTGATCTTGGTTTAAGCTTTCCTCTTCCCCCAGTGGCTGTAGAGCTCAACTTTGCTTCAGTGTGAACATATTTAATAGCAAGCTGGGAGCTTTCTTTCCTTGTTCCTCTAACAGATTTTTGAATTTCTGTTCAGTCCTTGATAATAAGGTTTCCGAGTACCACAAGGGCATTTGTTGTCCAAACACTTCAACCAAAATGTTGCTTCAGTTACTGCTTTGGTAGGCTGGATGTGAACTTAACAGTGAAGGAACAAAAAACTCAAGGTCCCAACCTGAATTCAGGAATTCAAGGAGCTGTAGGAGGTTAAGGCCTTCTGCTTCACAAGTATCTTCCCACCACCCATGGTGATGAAAGATAAAACCCCATCTTTATCACTGACAAAAATGAATATCCTAGACTGTGAACTGTTCATGTGTAGATATGTGCAGATAGGAGTACAGTCACATAATTCTTCTCTTCTGACTCTGCAACAGTAAAGGATCAGTGGGAGGAGGCTGTGGACAGCTGAAATTAGAGTGACTGTGCCTAACAGCTGGGCAGGAAGGTGTGCTGTGGTTTTTCAGCAAGGAAGAATCTCTAGATGGTTCCCACACTGTCAGCTCTCACAGGCAATACTTGAAGCAAAGAGAGAATTGCATGTGCTAAAGACCAGCTCATGCAGTCTTAACCAGATTCTCCATTTGGCTTTTAATCACAAAATTTCATGCACAAAACTGCTCACGGGAGAAAATTCAGAACATACGGCTTCAACTTTCCCTGTACTGTATGTGAGTCCATTCCTGGCTTTGCCACAAAGAAACCCTTTGAGTTAACAAGGGCAGTAATAGAAATTCCATGCTTACACATGCTGGAGTTTCATTTCAGTGACATCATTTATCGGTTTGACTTTGCCAAAGGAAAGAAGTTCATATTATAGGATTCAAAACCAGCATCTAGAATGAAATTGGTTAGAAAGAGCTCAGATTTCAAAAGGACATGCCATAAATGGACCTTTACTCTACCCACTTGGGTTTATTTCTTGAGATTTGTATTTGTAACCAAAACTTTTTTTAGTTAATGAATTGCAACCTTGAAAAGCACTTAGAAAATGAAAACGCATTCCAGACCATAAAAAAGACTGTGTTAAGAAAGCTCATATTATTTTTTGGAAAAGCAGAAAGAGAATTTAGGGAGCTTTCATGCAGATTCAATGGTGAAAAAGCATTCAGCATAGAAAGCTTAATCATGTTAACTGTCTAGAAGAGAAAAGGACAAACTCACTTTATGTATGACAATTTATAGAAATCCTATAACTCCACACTTCTGTGTTCTTGTAACTCAATACATGCTGTAGACCATTTTTAGCTCCTGGGATATGTATTCTAATATTAATTTTTGTATTTCATCTTGCTATGTAAAATTTATGTAGAAGCTGTAAAAAAGACAATGAATCAAACACACAAACACAGGTGACTAATTTACCTAAGTTTTGGAAAAGCCTGCAGTTAATTGTGTGAAAAATATAGAAAATAGTTGAGGTAATTTAGGAATGAAGTGAAAAGAATATCCAACAGAGGTAAATTCTATTCCTGTTTCAAACTTTGTCTATGGATACTATGAATGAAAGAGAGAAAAGAAAATAGCAGTGTGAGAATCTCTTTACCAGCATCGTCTCTTTTAGCTGATACTACATTTTTCTCTGATTATGTCACTTACAGTTTTATACCCTATTGTGCTCGCTTGCACCCACTTAGAGAGCTTTCTTACAGGCAGTTGACAGCAATAAGAGCAAGTGAGCAGACAAGAGAGTGAAAAGGAAAGCTCATCAGAGTAGCAGATGGCACAGTTCTGCTTGGAGCTAGTATCCCTAAAAGGCTCATTTCTTTGCCAATGTAGAAACAAGGAATACCATATGATTTTCAGTTTTCTGTCTCTAAACATTACCAAAAAAGTTGGCTATTGCTTTAAAAGAACTGCACTAGAAAATTGAACTTTGTGAAATCAGGCAATTGTAAAATGTAGTACAGGATGGGAAAGAGGTCAATTTACTTGATTTAGACTTTTTGCCTTAACGCAAGCTGTCACCATTTAGAGAAGCAATTGCTTTCCTAGATGACAGAAAATCTTTCTCCAAAATTCTTTCTTTCATTCTGACCATTGTGTAGGAAAGAACATAAGAACGGGTGTGTAGGAATATTTCCCTCCAGGACACTTTTCAGCCACTGGCAATTTGTAGCTGAGAGATTGCCTAACACTTCACTACTGTTCTTGTAATTACTGACCTTCAGTAGGCTTTTCGTTCTAGGACTTTCTGAACCCATGTAAATTCTTAGCATCCACAAGGAATTCCACAGCTCAGCTAGTTAATATATGAAGAAATATAATAATATCTTTATTTTGGTCTGCTATAATTTATTTGTGTTTGAATCTGCCACCTGTCAGTTTAGGTCAATTCTCTTACAACAGGTACCTAAACTTAAGCAAGCCCAATTTTTTGCTGAAGGCCCTCAAAAGGCAACTCTGTTGATGATTTGAAGAGATTAATCCAGAACTGCTGCTTTGCTTCATGCCCAAAACTGAGATACAAGATAGATGCTTGTGTCTGGGAGCCAACATAACATCCAGAATAATTTACTACTTGTGCGTAATATTCTGGGCCCTATTCGGGCTGAAAGAGTGGTGCTCATGTGCTACACATTTTCTGTGTGTGACAAAGGAAAAAGAAATGTCTTTGCTGATGATGTACAGTGGCTAAGAAGCTGGGGTACCACAAAGAGTGGCAGTTTGCTGAAGACATGTATGCTGAATGCAATGTGTTGTGCTCAAGGAAAGCCAGAATTAATGCAGTTGAAGCATCAGGACTGTTTTTGTGAGACAATACACATACTTTAATTTCTGTGAGTCTAAGTCACTGTTAAATTTAATCTCATGTTCTGTCTCTGGTTTCCGTAAAACTGTCTGGAGAAAGGGCTTTCTTAAAACAAGCACCTCTTTGCACGTGAGTCAATAGAGAATGTGTATGAACTAGGGTTTATGAGATGATACTTTAATAGGATTAATGAACAGTAACAGAATACATGAAAGTGACCAATATAGATATTTAGGGAAAGATTTCAGAAAGACATATGTTTCTATTTTCAGTTTGACACGGGGAGGGGAAGAGCACAGAAGAGTCATGTCTATTCCTTACCTCTCCTTTTTGTACTTTTTTGAGTTTTTGTCAAGTATTCTGGGTTTGGACTCCACACAGAGGAATGGAGTCTTTTCCATACTGATGAAAACACAGAAGGGAAAATTGATATAGTTCTTCAGGATTGATGGGAAAATGAATATCAAAGAATGTTGTTAAATTATAATATAGACCTAGCAGAAAATAGGAGATGCTGGAAAACAGTGACAGTCTAGCTAGCCTTTAATGAAGGATAATATTTTCCATTACAGGAAACATAAAGCACTGGAAAACATTTTGAAGAACTATCATTTAAAGTTTTGGGTTTAGTGGGAAATATCCCTGCTCAAATTGTATTCATGATACAATCTCATAAATATGGGAACATAAGATCCCTTTAAAGTTTTGGCCTTTATTCGGCATATATTTTTTATATGTATATACTCCTTTATATTGTATTAACTTTTTGTTTGCTTTGAAGAGAAAAACACGCTCTTCTGTGTTTCCATTCCCCTTCCAATTCTCTTCTTTTAATGAGATGTTTGACTCAAATAGCATCCTCTGTTTTATCCTCCTAAATTTTTCTACTCTCTCTGTTCTTGTTTCTGGCAACATCAGAGTCTGCGTTCTCACTTAGTATAGCCAAACAGCTTTCCTAAACCCAACAATTCTCAATTCAGCATCTAAACTCTCATATCTATTGCCTTGAAATCTCCTGAGCATATGTTTTCATTTCTACCACCTTAGTTTTTATAAATTCTTTCCTGATTGTCCAGTTTAATTAGTCTATTATTCTGCTGTTTCCATCCACAGATGCAAAGATTAAAGTAACAAAATACCATTAAGCAGTTTATGTCATTAACCTATTAGTGCCAATAGAATAAGCAAGCTTCTTTCTCACTGCCAGACTTTCCAAAAGATCCTTTTTTTCAGAGATACTTCAGGCTATGTTTAGTCTTATTTTAGGCAACTAACCAGGCAATCAATTCTAATGTCCCTTGTACTGGGCATACACAGAATTAAGGCTCTGAAATGTTGGCATGTCTCATTTCAAGATCTAAGGCATTGTTATTATCACACCTCCTTTTGTTATCTCCAGTTTGGTTTTCTCCCTATCTTTCTAGATATTCCTTCGGAAAAATGACCCATATGTCCCTATTTTCCATCTCTAATTGATTTTTCTAATATTCTTTTGCAAAAATGTTGTTTTCTCAAGTTGTGAGTTTGCTTCCTCTGTAAGTGTGCTGTAAGTGGCCCTTCTGAGTCAATTTTCTATTCCTGAAGTTAGTTTCCTTCTACAGCCTGAAAGCTACTTTTGACTCTGGCAGATTCTATGTCTTTGAACTTCCCAGACTGGAAGTTGTACTGCCTTTGTGCAACTTCTGCTAAGAAATGAGCCATATTTTAGACTGTTATACAAATACAGCTTTCCTTTTAGAACTGTAACCTTTTGATAGGAAAGCTCAATTTATGAAGAGAACTGCTTTCCAAAGAAACGTTCTTTAAAGAACATTTCTTTAAAGAAAATTAAAAAGATTATAATTTGTCCAAAGCTGTCCATAGATGATTCAGATATTCTGATTTAGTTCTATTTCAGCTACCAAATGTAGACATTTTTTTGTGACTATGCATCTTGCTAAATAAGATTCTTTGTGACGAAACAATGGAATAAAATTCTTTGGATGCATTGCTTCCCAAACTAAAAGAGATTTTGTGTACCATTGGAGATGAATTTTGAGCTTAATAGTAACTAGAAAAAGGATAGGAGCCACCCAAATTACAGCACTGAGAAATTCTGCAGAATCAGTTTCCACTTTAAATTACTTAGTTTCTTATAAAAGTCAAACTTGTGCTAAGAGGAAGATAAGGCAAAGACAAACAGATCAAATACCCAAAGAAAATCCATTTTTTTGGTGGTTGTTGATGAGATAAAATGTACAATCTCTTGGAAAAGGTAACTCTTAGGTCCCCTTGAGAAGGTGCAATTTACAAATTTACATTGTTTAGATCAAATTGTGGCCATCAGAGAGGTGCTGTTAATGTAGATGTAAGGTTCACACAACACACTATATATTCTAGTCATGAAACATATGGAACTTTTTTTTTTTTCCTGTCTGAAAGCTTTGTGGTTCTACTACCAAACTGGTTTTCTATTCCCAACTCTAACCAGTGATATCTATGAGATTCTGGAAAACTTCTGTTTTTCTAGAATTTCTTTACTTGAGAAGAAGGGAGAAAATATTTACCGTGTTACTGCAAAATTTATAGTTATCTACACAGAACAGCAAACAACTGTGTAAAGATACTTGAGCTAGTTGAAATCTGAGCCAGTAATTCCATGTGATATACTGAATAGCCCTGTGTGACTCAGAGATGTCTAATTACTATTAAATGGAAATTTGCCAGAGGCTGGGTCTGTACCCCTAACAATAGCAATGATTATCTTAGATTAAACCTCTTGGTCATGTAGGTATTGCATTGCCCCAGCACACATGGGCTGTACGAGCCCATCTCTGAAGTTGTGCTGTAAATTTGGTTTTGGTCTATTACAGGCAAACTACAAAGCTTACACAAAGTCAGTGGTTATATCCTATGTATCTGACACTTCTCTCCTACCCAGCCCAGCTGAAACATGCTATGCACTATCCCTTCTTTGTCATAAGAATGATGTCTTTTAAAAGACAATACATACTATAGTCTCAATGGTGCAGAACCTACACAGGACCAAAAGTTCTTCTCTCAGATCAGAATTACCTGCACTTGTTTCACAGGACAAAACCCAAGCTTTCCGATTCAAAGGTATTTCAGGTAAGACTCCAAATTGCCTGAAATTTGCTTACTAAAAATTAAGGAACATTGTTACCTTGCTGTGAGCACAGTTAAATCCCGAGAAAAAGTCACTGCTAAAAACTTAGCAATTACTGCATGTAATTTGTAAGGAAGGCAATTTTTGCACAAGCATGAACTTGGTGAGACTTAAAAATTCATTTGAAATGAGAAATGAAATTTCAAACTAACGCAAATGCTGTAAACAATACTTGTTTCATTTTCTTAGCAGTCACAAAAGTGCACAAGTATTTCAAGCAGCTTGACATCTGTATTACATAAGCAGAGAGCAATTCAGATGCTTGGAGAATATAAAAAACAACTTTGACCTCACACTGGAGTCATGCTTCAAAAGCCTGATTATTCATATGAGGAAAATTGCTCAAAAACAACTGCTTGGAAATATTCTCAGAAATAAAATAGATAGATTGTTCTGAGGCAGTAACATAGTTTTGATATAACCAACTGGATTTTTCTTTTTTTTTTTCCCTTTTTTTTATTACTAAGGCTTTTCCTTTTTTTCACAGTAAGTTTTTAATCTACTAGTATGTGAAATATTTTATCTTTCAAAATGTTTCCCTTGTTTGCTCAGCGTATTTGTTAGCTTGCTTGAATGTAGTTCTTCCAGAAAATTGAGAGTTGCAAGCCATTGCTCTCCAGCTGCCAATGAAAGGGTTTCAAGGAATGTTGTCTTTTGTTATATTAGGTCAGAAAATATGCAACTATAGGGATAAAGAAGGGTTCTGTTGATAGAAAATAGTATAAAATTGTCCATAAGAAAAAAAATTGTGATTCTATAAATGTTCGGACTATTCTTGATATAATACTAAATGACATAAATTCTGAATTTAATTAAAAGTAACATTTTTTTTCTATGAAACAGGATGCCTAGTCATCTAGTTGTGGGGCTGAGTGGAAGTTCAGAAAACCTAATTTCATTTCATAACACTGCTACTGAATTCCTCCATGATGCTGGGTAGATAGCTCAGGCCCTATTCCTGAAATCACTTATACAAATCTTTAACTCGACTGATGTGAACAGTCCTGGGATTTCAACAGGTCAGATTGTAAACTAGTTAAATGTTAAAGACTGAGGTTAGACCTCTTTAACTCTCCTGTTAACTGTGGATACCAGTTGTTCACTTTGTCCCATCCATTTGCATCTTTCCCCCTTACTTTGCTATTGTCATGGTTTAGGGTCAGGGCGGCCCCTTAGACCAATAACAGACATTCTCTGTTACCATCCCTCCCTCCCCAAGGGGGAAGAAAAAGGGAATAAGGGAGAGAGACACTTAGTGATTAGAAAA
>JAAGNO010007860.1:0-16977 GCA_033439905.1 Ceryle rudis | reverse complement strand
TGCATACCACAATTCTGCTTAAAGAAAAATAAAAGAAATTAGTAACCTTGAAAACTTCATTCAGATTTGGAACAATATTGTATTAAAAGAACATTAAAAAATGGAGATAGCTTCCTTAGAGGAATGGTTTTGATAAGTTCTTTGGTAAAATGCACTGTTAGTTTTCAACTCTTCTTAATTGATTCACATTTTAATAGTTTATATCTTAAATATTTCAACACAAGGAAGAAATCTGTAAAATTATTTTCTTATTTTGTTTTCTGTTGTTAGCTATGCTTCTGTGAAAATTTTTTGAAAAGCTTAGATAATTCTGAAAACAAATAAATAATAATAAAAAAATGTTAGTTGTAATAACCTTATATGATTTCCTCTCCTGTAAACTCTTTCTCTCTAGCTTTTGTTCTTTTAAAAGTAACTGGTTTACATGAAAAGGCTGACTTGTGGAGCTGGAATTAAGGGAGAAGAGGCTTCTTTAATACATCTGCTCTTTAGAAACAACGATCTGTTAAGTAGGCTAAAACTCAAGGTCCAGAAGTATGAAGTTTGTCAGCTGTTCAATATGTATTTCCTTAAACTTTGATCAGATTTGTTTTTAAGTCTGAAATTATTTAGTAAAAAGAAATAATAACCCAGTAGAAGTTATTGCAGTATTCCATGCAATAGATATAAAATAACTTGAATTAAACTAGTAGTACCTCATGACAGTAGAAAAGAATATATCATTAAGAAACAAGGAAGTCTGATTCAGAAACAGTTACATAGCAGCAAAGAATACATGCCTAACAAGGAAGTCTGATTCAGAAACAGTTACATAGCAGCAAAGAATACATGCCTTTTCATGGGTAGTTCTGAAGTTAATTATTGCTATTTTTTTGTTCATCTTCATTCTGTGGCTAAAGACTAGTAAGTTTCTACAATTATTAAAAAAAGCAGAGAAGACATGTTGCTGTTGTGAACATAAAGAAGTGTTCAAACCTGAGCTCAGAGATAAAATACCAAAGGCAGCTACTTAGACAGATAAGCCTATAAAATAAACAAAAATGTATTTGTTCAAGCTAACTGTCTGCACTTCTAATGGCTAATATAAACCCTTAACTGGATTTCAAAGCAGCACACTGAAGCATAGGAGACTTTAGGTGGCATGTGGTTTGAGTTCATTCCAGTCGAAAAAAATTCACTGGAGTTTAGAAAAAAACACTCTCAGTTTTTTACTATGATGATTCTGAATTATTCTCATATCAAAGCATATATTAATCTAGGGTCAATAAAACATTGCCTTTGTGATTCTTATTCCTTTTCCTACTTTCCCTCTTTTCTCTCCCTCTCTTACTCCCTTTCTCAATTCTTTCTCTTTCCACAGTACTCTTTTCTTCTCAATTTTGTTATGTTGTCAGTGAGAATTTCAAAAGGTTATATCAACTCCTGTTTTCTTCCAGGTTCGGCTATTGGTTTCAACAGCACCATCTGACAGTGAGTGTCTGAATTATTCACATCTAACTGTATAGCATCTATTGGAGATGCCCAGTTGAGTAATACAGTCCCTGTAGGTCTCAATTCTGAAAAGCAAAATAATTATTCCTTATGAGGAAAGGCTGAGACACCTGGGGCTCTTTAGTCCGGAGAAGAGAAGACTGAGAGGGGATTTGATAAATGTTTATAAATATCTGAGGGCTGAGTGTCAAGAGGAAAGGGACAGCCTCTTCTCACTCATGCCCTGTAATAGGACTAGGGGGAATGGATGTAAGCTGGAGTACAAGAGGTTCCACCTTAACATGAGGAGGAACTTCTTTATTAATATTTCCCGAGAAAAGAAAAAAATACCCTTCAAGTTGATGATTGAGGCAAACTCTTAACTCTCTTTTATGAGATGTAACTCCCCAAACTGCTGAACTTCTTGTTAAAATGGAGGACCTGCATTTTCCCCCACCTTCACCTGCTCATAATTATTTTCTTCTCTAAAAAGAAGGGGGAAAAGGTTTGTTTCCAAAACATGTAAAGTTGAAGAAGAAAACTAACTGGAGTAACTGTAGTGGTTTTCTTCATTAATAACCTCAGCATACCCCTGCCATCATGGGAACACTATATCATAGAATATATATTACTTTATTCCAGAATAATTATTGTTCTTTCTAAACTAAGTAATTCTTCTTGGGAAGAATAAGGGAGAGTGAGGGAGTGCAAGCCACTTTTGTTCTGCGTTAGGATTCCCCAGCAGCTGGTCCATGCTACTCAATAGAGAAAAGAAGCCTGGACAAAAATACACTTTTCTGGGATTCAGAAAGTACAAGGTCTTATCGTTAAAGAAACTGTATAAGAAGCAGTTAAAAATGAAAAGAAAAAAAAATAAATCCAACCTCTTCATACATAGTCCTTATAAAAGACTTCTTATCAATACAGCCCAGCTCCAGCTGTTGCCCGAAATAAGTATTATACCTTTATCAATAATCCCAAACTGTAAGACCAACTCAAAACCCCTTTGGAAAAGAAACATGTATTATGTAAGGCTCAGATAACATACCAGTGCTTAATTTGAGCCAATGCAAGTTTTTGAAGTGTGCACAAAAGTAGAGATGCTAACAAAATATATTAAATCACTTTCCTTTCTGTTAGTTTTGAACTGAATCCATTACCACAGATGTTTCTGCATGGTATTTTAAAATTTCAGTTAAAACTGTAGACAAAAATGGTAATAAACATAATTATATTAATAAAAATATTAATGATATTAATAAAACTTTGTGAAAAGTTTTGAAGAGAATAAATATTGTCCCCCTTTTTTCTTCTCACTAAAATTTGCAGTAAAAAAGCCTCCTAACCTATAAAACCATGAGAAAGATTTCTATGAAAAGCTTTGTTTAATTTTACCAAGGGAGTAAAGTTTGCATATATATTGTAAGAAACCTAATTTTGGTGCAAGAATAAGTCTTGAAGGAAATGGTTTCTCAAATGTATTTTTGCACTCTTCTTGATTCATTTCTAACTTTGAAACTCAAAACTGTTTTCAGTTTTATCCCAACAAATTTTCATGGTCTCTCATAGGAATACATTATTAACTACAGGTTAAAATTTAAGGAGTGGTAAAACAATGTCTCTCATGACAATCTTTCTCAGGACTAAGGAGCCTGCACAGACACTGAGATATTAAGAGAAACACCATAATTAATCACTGATGACAAGGTAGTAATCAGATTATATTGTCTGATCCCATTTTCTAATCACAAGAAATTGCGATGGAAAGAAAAAGAGATCACGTGTTCTAATTCTTACAGAAATTGCTGTGGAAGGCACTGAAAAAGAACAAAAGATGACAAAATGCAAAATAATCTAGAATGAAAAGGTTTACGTGAAGTATAAGAAATGTGTAAAGACCTTTCCCCGTGGAAACACCTTAGGCATTTTATTCCCAACACTCTTCTTTGGATGGAAAAGGTGGTGGTTGTGGTGATGGTGGTGGTGAGAGGGAAGGAAGAGAAAAATGGAATGAGAGACTTCTAGGGTGGAATTTATTAATCAAATATTCAAATAGCATACCTGTTTTAATTATTAGTAAGTTATGTTTGAAAGGTGATCTTTTTCTTGTTTATTATCTTGAAAGGTTTCTTGTGAAATACATGGATTTGCTATGAGGTGCATAGTGCTTTGTAAAAATTGAAATTTCTGTCAAAAATTTATCATCCTTCAAATATATTATTTAGTACAATATCTTATCTGTCTGCAACTCCAGAGTTCCACACTGCTAATATGATGACTACCTTGATTTTCTCCCCAACTTTTAAAGATCCTTCCCCTGAGCATGCGTAGTAGTGGAAGTATGTAGTCAGCATTGTTATAATTATATGTAAATTACTAACTGATCACTATAAGGGGGGGTGGGTTCAATAAATTACTAATTCTGCTAATTTTGTGTATAAACAGCATGGAGAATCCTCTATGACATGCACACTAGGTGGAACTATCCCCCGTACATCTGGCGCTGCAATAAAGGATGCCTGCTTTCTAAAACTCCAAAGCAGGTCTTAGAGAGTTTTTCTTCTCCGTATTGGTACAGTATCAGCATAGCATTCAATGGGTATTGCATGAGCTTAACACATACAGCCACTTGGTAATAACCTTACCACTTGATTTGCCAACAATTTATACAGTCAAATCTGAAGCATTTTTTTACTGTGTACTTAAAACAAAGCCATGCCAAAAAGGAAGTAAGGAAGCTGAAGCTGTGCATGTGGATTAGTATTTCAGACTGCCTCACAAGTAGGATCTGAAACACATTATAAAGCAAGTCAGTGCATCTGTTCTTACTGAGTGGGCTCTACATGGCCTGAAGTTAACTCTGTTGTCTCCTCTAACAGAGGTTCTGTACATTTGAGTTGATATTAGAAGAACACTCATGAGAAACAATTTTACTCTCTACATGAAGAAGTAAATGTAAACCATACAGAAGGAAAAATGTAATTCCCACAGCAAGATTTTCAGCTTTAATGTGCTACCTGGAACAGAGCCTCCTTATTTGAAGAATCAGCTCCATGGAAAGGTGTCCGTGTGGCCAGGCTGTGTCATAAAAAGAAAATTTTTTTCACAACTCAGGCTTGAAGAGATAGCTTTATAAAAAAGATATGTTCATATTTAAAGTGCTATGCAGAGGCAGCATCTTAGGCTTTTCAAGTGCTTGTCTGACAGTGTGAACATGTTGAGAATCATATCCTTCATCCAGACAAAAAGACTTCTAAAGGAAGGAAAATTTCATAATAAAACAATAGTAACCTGTTGCATGAATGTGTGTAGGAGAGAGAAAGGACTTGAAAGATTTCTGCTGGCTGAACCAAGTCCTGATATATACACAAAGTGGTAATGTAAGGCTCACATGCAACTTATCAAAAGGAATGTCTACTTTCTTCCATCTGTTACACAGTTTTGCAATGTTTTATAGATTGTACGACACACATTTGCAGAGTTACACAAGCTTATCAACCAGCTGTAGCAAGGAACCTTAAGAGAGATGTAAAAAAAGCAGCTTTGTATCACTTCTTGTGTCTGATGTCTGCAGAGTGAAGCACATTGGGTGATATGCTATTACAGGCTAATTTTTTTCACTTCAATGGACAGATCTAAGAGCAGTAGCCCCAGAGTCATCTGTCTTCTAAATTCCTTAGTCACTGCAACAGCTTATTCACTGAATGCCTACAAAATAGGCTGTCACAAGTCGTCACCTTGCTTCAGTCTGCTGTAGTTTCCTACTATCCTCTTGGTGCTGTAAAAAGTATCCTTGCCTGCTGCTGTGACATAAGCAGTCAAAAACTTTGCTGTGACATATATTGTTTTGCTGCTCTCAGCTCAGGCTGTGTACATCTTGGCAAATGATATACTTCAAATCTCAGTTCTTGCACTTGGAGTTTTTTACCCATGTTCTCATCTCACTGATGCTGGTATGATATGAATATAGCTCAACTGAATTATGACTCACAGCACCTAGGATACCTTTGTGATCGGATGAACTACCCTCTGGCTTTGATTAACCGCCTGCCTTTCAAAAGTTTGTTAGGCAGTAAACCGAACTGCAAGTGAATTTAGCGAAGCTCCTGTTGAGAGTAACATCTGCACTTCTGGTACTAACTTTCAGATCTAATGAAAAAGTCACAGGAGTGAATGTTCTTTCAAATGTTATGTTCCTAGCAGAAATATTTGCTAACTGTTTGCTCTGGTCTCAGCTACTTTCTACCCCACAGCACAGTGATGTCATTTCTGGAGTTGTTGTTCATTACCCACTGTTCATTTGAACAAACCAGAAATATTTCTGTTCTCTACCATCTTGCCTGGTAGTATCATTAACCAACACAGCATCACCAAACAAGTGAGCTCATGTGGCCATACTGCGGCAGCATTCCTGGAAGCACTGTTCTCATTCTCACTTCTCTGGGCGATCACAGATGACAGCAAAGCTAATCATTATTTAAAAGGATCACCAGCAGTAAAACCACACATTTGGTCCTGGCTACAGTTTTCCCAAACCTGTGCAGGCTGCCTGAAAATGAAATTCACATAACCTCTTCTCCCTCTTCATGACTTTTATCCGCTGTGCTCCCATGGTTTGGCCATCTGTGGTGAAGTACACAGCATGACAATGGCTCATATCCCATAGTTCTAGGAAGAGTTAATTTTGCTCAGTTTTTGACAGTTTCAGTGTCACCCATGATGGTAACACTATACTGAAACACACTCAAAGAGCTAGCTTTAAATATTATGGTACAGTATTGCATAAAAAAGAGACATTCTTCTCATTTTATTATTCCATAGTTAAGCACATGCTGCCAGAGGTAGTAATTTACTAAGCACAAAATGCTTTATTGCTGCAGCAATGAATGAAAACACAGCAACTTTGGAAAACTCACAAACGAAACTGCCTCACCTGCCTTTACTACATCAGATGTAATTCTTTAATGATGTTATAATGCTTTTTCACTATTCAGTATCTTCTTTTCCTTTCACAACTACTATCCTTCCAGTTATCCTTTATCATAAAAGTATATGCATATATAAAAACACAGTGGGTGAACATGAAGACATTTTGACAAAACCATCCAGGACAACAAGCACAATATTGACTTTGTTGTTTGGTCTAGTACAGGAGGGAAAAAGGTGCTGAAACAGAGCATTTTCTCTGACTCATTTTGTCTTAGGTGGTTTTTCTTTTTTTTGTAGGAAAAGCCGAGCTAACCCACAGTTTCAAATTATTTTTCAATGAAACAGATAGGTCCTACGGAACAGACTGCAGCATCAGTGAACAGGCAAATCCTCTTCCATGCTGGACTTGAAATTATTTCATTTACAAGTAACTGCACTTTTCAGCAGATTGATTCTTGTGAAGATGTAAAACCTATGGCCTGAAAAATATACAGGCTAAATACTGGTTTCCCCCACCCCCCCAGTTTAAATGGAACAGTTTCTCCTGGCAATAACATACATCTTTCCTTAATATCTCACCCTATTTTCAAACTTAAAATTAACTGTATATATCTTCAAGAGGCATGGGAGTCAAATAGCAAGCAGGATTTTCTGGACACTGCTGCTAATATAAAACCTATAGTATCTGGTGCCTGCTGTGTTGTTGCTGAATTTTATCTCAGACTGGTAAATTGTTTATTTTTTTTCCCCTTTCTCATAGATATACTGCAAGAGCTTGCTCTCTCAACTGAAATTTTATAGCATACATAACTTGCACAGAGGCCTCACTTCACCTTCACCAGCTTTTTCCTTGATTACGGAAAAAGTAGCTTGAGCATACTTCATTTTAAATAATACCAAGCTTCTCTTGTTCCAGGTCAGACCTTGTACAAAAAATGAAAGCCTAGTAATCTTTAACTTCCTACTGCTGAGCAGTATGACTTTACACTAAATAAATGTTATTGCCATGTATGGAGTGGGAAAGAGTAGGAACAGAAAAGTGTAAGAACACAGACTGAATTATGATGAGTTGTATTATTTTGTATAAGATTTGCATTTGAAGATGAACAGAGATGATTGCTTCAGCCTCAGAAAGAAGACTGAGTCATGAGGGAATACTACTTCTAAGAGGAAATGGATGCAACTCAACTGAAAGAGATCTGAATTACAGAATAATTTATGCAGGTCACCCATACAACCTGTGAGGTGCTGAGCAGGCCTTCAGCATATGAAAATGTTCAAGAAGATGAAAGGCTGCCTCTTCCTTAGCTCCTGTTTTAACTACAAGTTGAAAAACAAGGCAAGCATTTGTTTTCCACACACCTTAGTACCTGTGGAGTCATGGACAGTAGGTATTTGTGAAGACAGAAAGTGGCTATATTCTTGACACACAACCTCCTGCCATACTGGCCTGAGGACTTATAGTGAATGATTTCTTCTCTTTAGAGTCAAGTTGCCTCTCTGCTCTGCTCTGCTCTGTTTGAGCTTGGCTTTCCTGTGTCTTATGAAAGACAGATTAGGAAGTCTCAAAGAAAGAAAATGACTTAGTGAGGGAAAATATCTGTAAGTAATAGCTAAGTCTCTACCAAATTACAATTTTGCAGGTCTGTTTTCATAATGTCAGCATTTACTAATGTGTGAAAGTAAAAACACTAAACTTCACTCAGGAATCTACAGTTCAAGTAAAAAGCAAGGAGTTGGATTTTCACCTAGAGTTTTCAGTATCACAGGTCGAAGAAGCAGCTGTAGAAGCATCATGGTCATCCATGACGGCATCTTTATAAAGAGGTGAATCAAGTTAGCTGCTCTAGAAAGCTGAGGGTTGGATGTTTGGATTTTTTTTCCCCATTTAAGTGTGGCACAACATTAATGTAATAGGTATTTATAGTCTTGAGGTTTTTTAGAGTTGTTTACAGTTTACAGCTTCTAAATTTAGAGTTGTTTACAGTTTACAGCTTCTAAATTGACCCTCATGACTTTGCCTTAGCAAATGTCAGTCAGTGACAGTATTTGTATTACAATTGTTCTTCCATTATTTTTTTCAGTGTAGTATATGAAATTCCTATTAATGATATTTTATGGGACATTCCAGTAACTTTGCAAAGATTGATGAAACACAGACTGAATAATGGTAGAAGAAAGATCTGGAGGGAATCCAGATGGACCTTTTACATTCCTCTGTTTGGTATAAAAATTGTTAAAAGAGTGGGAGATTGTACAGTGAGACCTGTAGAATTTAGTATGCAAGGTACTGATATCTTATGAAAGGTCTGTTTTTGAATTATTTTCTCAAGTTTCCCCTTAATGAAGTCTGTGCTTTGTTATAGCAAAGGGAAAGGTGGGGACAGTTTTATGTATGCTCTTTCATTTTGTGTATCCCTGGTTAACTCTTTTCTGAAACACAGGCTAGGTGCCAGAAATTTTCAGGAAGTATTATGTGAAACTTAATGTCCCATGAGTTTTAATAATGGATGAATAGTTTCAAATCAACTTCCAAAGAGGGACTGTCAAATGATTTCTAAATAAACAAACCTTGTGCATCACAGTGCACCCTCTGTAGGCAGTAGATGAGATGGTACCTGCTGCAACTACTAGATAGGAGTTTTGCTCATATTAGAAGCATTAATAGGGACTCTGGGGCCAAAGGAAAAAAAAATGCTGTTTCATTCACACTAATAGAAAAGGGAGGGTGGCAATACAGGGCCTGCACCATAGGCTGTTGCTTTTTTCCCTACTCCTTCCGCCTCATCCTTTAGTAGGAAAAGGGATTTTGCTGCTAAGCAGTTTGGATTTGCTCTCCACCACCTCCTTTCCTGACCTCAAAATATCAATAGGGGTGGCAAATAGCCAGAAGACCTATTTGGAAGTTGTCATAAGTGTCATGTCCTTTTTGGTCCAACACCAGCGGTAGGAATGAACCTACCTCCCAACACACTGTGCTATGCCACTCCATGCCATGCAACAGTGTGGTCCGTCTTGTGAGTGAGTGGGACAGGAAACTAGGCACAGGCAGAGCTCTCTGGGCACCAGTAGGGTGGTCTAGAGCTGGGTGAGGATAGCAGTAGGAGTTATAGGTAGCTACAAGAAAACAAGTAAAACACTCCCAATCTACAATGCCTGATTGATTTCTCTCTATTCCTAGATCCTGGAGTTGCTCATTTTTTTACCCTTTTTCTTGTACCATTGCGCAACAAAAAAATCTCTACTCTCTTCATCATTTTTCTTCCTTCCTTTGGGCTAAATAGAACAAAAGCACAGAAACAAGCAGTGTTTAAAATGTGATGTTTGTCAGATAGCTTTAAATTTATAAAGCTCATATCTCTGAGAGAACTTAGTTGAGAAATTAGTGATTTTACACATTTGTAGTTCACCAGAGATCAATTAAAAGACTATTATACACTTTACTAATGGTAAAAGATGAAAATAGCTAATATCTCCAAGGAAACTTCTTATAAGATCCAAATTGAACTTAATGAGAAAAGACACTTGACAAATGCTGTTAGATGTAAAATGAATTTAGCACTTTTGAAGAGCTTTGCTTCTGACTGAACCAATTTATAAGTTAGAACATGCCCCAGCCTGTATTGATGTAAATGAGACTAAATGCATTGGCTTTGACAAGGCTTGAGAGAACTGGATACATTGAGCAGGCTAAATTAATAGGATTAACATTAACCTATATTAAATCCATGTAGAAAGCACTAGATGAACAGACATAGTTTGGGTTGAGATTAATTTTAAAGGCGATCTTCTCTCTTTAACGTATGAAAATACAGGACACTTTATGCAAAATAAAAGGTATATTTTCTGAATAAAGATTGAATACACATGAGAATTTTAATACTCAGGGTTGAAGGCAGGCTCAGCCTTGCTTTGGAAGTATTCAGACATATATGGGTATGTCGAAAACCAGTGGGAGAACTAGCCTTGTGCTAAATTTAAGGGACAGAAGTGCTTTGAAAAATCAAAGTATATGGAAAAAAGGAAGGTGCTGTAGACAAGCCTTGTATGAATATACTCAGCAATAACAACCAGCAGTAATAGTTCTGTATAGATTTAGTCACTTGGGGGTACATTTGTCACGAGACAGGACAGTCTGTGATCCCAACTCCAGTATCAGTGAATTTTAAGGACCTTGTGCACTGCTACCCAAGGCTTCATCCTTCCTAGGACTATGTCAGTCACAATAAATGTGATAGCACTTGAGTAGGGAAGGAAGAAATGCCTGAAGACTTGGACACCAAGGCTTTATGAATCTCAATGTATGGGCAAGCCCTGTGACTTATGGACTTCTCTTTTTGTTGTTGATCTTCATCAGTTTCTTCTCCCTTGGAATTATTTCTTGCATCTTTTTTTTCCAATAAAAAATTACAGCAAGTAAATATTACAAAAAAAACCTAGAAACTTCAACTATTTTCAGAAAGTTTTCTGTCACTTTGCTTTGATTGGAAACCCACAACACAAACATTTTATTTATATAAAGATGCCTCCCACCAAAGCTAGAACCACAGCTTCCTTGTCAAGCATGACAAGAGTGTATATAGATTTGTCTTTGGGTCCCTGTCACACCACTGAGTGTGACACAGACTCACTGCAGTGGCAGAGTAGTCTGAGGGCACACAACTGTTTACATCACTCTAATTAAGGTCAGGTTTGTTTCAAAAAGTAGCAGAGGATATGGAAAGACTACATCAATATTGTCTTATTTTAAAATATTGTTAAACATAAATGGAAAGCCAAAGATATAGTAAATTCAAAGTGCATTTTACAACAAAATCCAAGAAAATCTATAAGGTAAACCACAAGTAGAGAAAAATGAACATTAAATGCTGAGTTTCTAGTCATTTAGTCGTGGCTTCCCTTGCTATATATATACTGTTATTTATAATAAGGTATAGAGCTGTGAGGTCCAGTTCTCCACTCTATCTAATATGACTGTATCCATTGTATCTAGGGAAAGAGGACATTGTGAGATTCATATGGTCTCCATCATAAAGGAGATACTACCTAATACAATGGTTGCTTCTTAACTTGCTCCAAATTAGAGAGAGTTGACAGCATGAAGGGCAGCATGAAATTTCAGGATTTGGGCTTGAACATGAGCCTGAGCTATGAACTAACAAGGGAAAAGTCTTTTGATTCCATTTTTTTTTCACCCTTGGTGCAAATCTGTGGTTTTCCACTTAGCTGTTTCTGAGGCAGAGTTCATTAGGCTAAGTAACTCCACCAGCCTGTCAGCTCAGCAGCAAGCTTTTGCTTTTCCCTTGTAACTGCTTGCAGAGGAGTAGTCACTAAACTGAGATGCTGTCAGGTCTGTCTGAATTCTCTACTGCTGTAAAATCTTTTCAGCATGAAAAGGTGGGTAGAGAGAGGGAGTAAGTGACAACTCTCTGATTCTACATCAGCAGCTGCTGTGGTCTTGGCTCTGAGGTAAACAGGCATCAAACTCCATGAGTTAGAGAGCTGTCAATATCTTTCTTAAAGTGCTGTCAAGCTGTTTCATCTTTCAAAATAGACAAGGTGGATTTCGCCCATATATTTAGGTTGCCACATCTTCAGTGCATTTGTAAATGCAATTAAAGAGCATTTGCATTGTAAGAGATTTTATGGGCACTTGTTTAGCACAACTGGTACAACTCTTATGCCTCTCCAATGCAAGCACACCTAACAGACATCCACATAGAAAAATGAATGAGAAGAAATCATATAATTTCTATTGTACAGAAAGATTTTTCATTTCTAAAGCAAAACCAAAAAAAAGGTATCTGTGCCATTCTATCTCTAGAGTAAGGTATGATTGCCACAAACTGTAGCGCAAAGAGGCCTCCTGTCCAGCCAGCTACAAAACAGAGGCAGTAATAGATTCACAGAACTGCTCAGTCTGCACATTTAAAAGTTATATCCAAGGTCCCATTTTTTCTGGTTTTCTCCGTGCTTAAATACCTCCAATTCCTCTTCCATCACAACAATTTTGTGCATTTATGTGCCCAACCTCCATGGCAGGCAGGACAAAGGGTTCTGTTATAAATGCAGGCCCAGCTAGAGCTTGCTTTCAGGCCTCACACCTATATTTCTCCCATAAATCCCAGTCAAATCTCTATTCTAAGAGGCAATTGCTGAGTTGGCTGCTGGCCCTGGAAACCGCATTTTCAAATAAAATGCAATAGAGGAGAAACGAAAACTACTTTTCTTCTTAAGAACAACAAAACAAAACTAACTATTACTGCAAAAAAAAAAAAGGATGTTTTTTAGCTAATGGTAATAAAAATGAGTTTAAATTTAAACCAGAATGAGAAAAACCTTCTACAAAAAAGATTCCTACTTAAAGGTTAATGGGGCAAGATCCTCAAGTGGCATAAAATGGGAGAGCTTTTTGAAGTTAATGAATCCCTCACTGTTCATTCCAAAGACGGATCAAAGTCTGTTTTCAGGAGATTCAACTCCATACATGTGAGCTGTAGTGAAGGGGCCAAGTCCTCAGATTGCAGCTTCCCTCTCACCACCTCATGTTTTGATTGATTTAGCAGCCACCTGGGCTAACAGGCAAAAACAGAATGAGAAATGTTTAATTAACATCACAGGAAATGCTCCAAGTGTGCTTGGAAATACTGGGGATAACATTAACATGTCAGTAAATATTTCATAGATTTACAGTACTTTCAGTTTAGACTTTTATTGCCTTGACACACAAGTATATCCCTGTGCTGCCTTTAATCCATTTATAGGTGGTTGTTTTTTTTAATCAAAGATATGGATAAAGGGTAACAGGGGACCACTAATTTTGTGCTTGCAGGTATGAGATGCTCAGGGGTCCAGCAACCTGCAGTTGCATGACCTCAGAGTATTTTGAAAGATGTTTACTATATAGGGCTGGAAAGAATCCCCGACAGTCAGCCTCTACATCATGGTATTTAGATATGTCTGATGAACACAAAAAAGCAGTAAAGGAAATGGAGGATGGTTTGAGTCCTTTATTTTGCAAAAGAAGACCAATACACCACCTTGTTGGTAGAAGAAATTAAACTTATACTGAATCATGAATCTGAATCACCAAGTCCATATCAAAACAACATTTAAGATGGAAAAGACAGGGTTTTTTTTGTACTTGACAGCTTGTCTTAAAAAACCACCTTTTGAAATTCTTTTCAAGACCTTTTCAATTGTTCTAAATTGAACAAAAAACAAACCTCAAAATCTTGCATTTTGACAAGAAAGAGGTTAAGTCTTACAGTGTGATCAGCTCTTGCTTGGAAAACCAGCCTTCTGTTAGTCTGTATTTCCATCTAATTATAAAGGCTCCACTGCTAATCAGAAACATCAAATTTTGCATTTGATATTTGTTATGGCCCTAGCATAAAATTTAGAGAAGCCTAATTATTGAATAACAGCAATCAAAGAAAGAATGTGGCACTGTTACAGATGACTGAAACATTGCTCATGGTATATTAGATAAATATTGACCCAACAGCCATACTAGATTATTTTAGGTGTGCAGAGTGCTAAAATAGCTAGCCAGTGCGCAATGCTGAGCAGTACAGATTCAAGAAAACAAATTTCTCTAGGTTAAATCCGAAATGAATCTTAACTCTGTTCTTATCAGATTTTAGTGCCTCCAGGAACAGCTATAGCTCCGTCTGAGAAAAAACACTTGGACACCGCATACCAACACCTATTTTTATGATGCTTTTTCCTGAGGAAAAGTTAAATTAGTTCACTCCATAAAGTCCGCTGAAAGGTACACAAATTATCGTTGTGCATATGGGGTATATGTGAAATAAAATATGAAATCAGTCTGCCAGTGGAATGGAAAAACAGACATGGTATGAACTCTAGGAATAAAACACTGGAATTACTCAGTTTGCTGTCTAACAGATATAACACATGCCTCAGCCTTTCAAATAATCCATGTTTGGTCTCTGGAAAGGCTCCCTCAAAGATGGTGGTGTTTTTTTCTAATTTAAGCCTGGCCATAGTAATGATATTTATTGGAAACATAGAAAGGTCAGGCTTGCTACTGAATTGGAAATTGTTTTTAGAAATAATTTTCAATATTTCTGTAAGTGATCATGGAAGGACGTGCTTCATGGAACTAACTCTGGCAGTTTAGCCACCCAGATGCAGATATAAGAGGAGTAACTGCATAGATGTAGCAACTGTTGGGTGTTGAAGTGTCTTGACAGCTTGATGCAAGGCTATTAAATCCAGGCTTTAACATGGAACCAGCATTTCAGATTCATAGTTATATCAGAAATCACAGCTGAGTTATGTCAGGCTCTTGTCAGCTGTAGAAGCAACAAGGTTGTATATACCACCTTTGTTTCTGTATTGGATAATGTTTTTTTTTCATAACTCTTAATACTTTTAGTACTGTATGCTTCATCCTGGTAAGACAGTCCTATGTTTTTCTTAATTATAGAAAATAGGGTTTTGGGGTTTTTTATATTTTTTTTTTGAGAAAGAGATAACTGAACTCTGAACTATTAGGCAAAGTGAGGAAGCTTTAAATACTTTTGTTAATGGACTCTAGTTTTGCTGCTAAGACAGTGATCTTCTTTAAAATAAAAAGTTGAAGTGCAAATAAAAACTTGAAGTGCATAAATACTCAAAGAACTACAACACTGAAGAAGATGTTCTTATTCCAGAAAGAGTAACAAAGATATCTTTATATGCACTGTTCAAACAACCAGAGTTGTGGGAAGAGGAGGGGGAGTATGCGAACAAGAGATTCCAGCAGTTTGACTGAGCATTAGAGGAAGAAAGAAACTACAGTCCTTGTGGTTGAGTTCAAAGCAGCAGCTGACAATGTTGAAGCTGTTCATACATGTTTGCAGTGCTTTAAGGGACTTCCTGAAATTCTGATGACAGTTCTTTTTTGCACCTGAAAGCTAAGATATCAGTGACAAAAAATAGGTAGAATGGGAATATTTTAAAGCTTAAGAAACAGTTCCTGAACTGTGGCCTATAGGTATCTACTTGCCCCCAAACTCCTTGATGAAAGTCTTTAGAGAGCTTGCTGGTGAAATATGATACTGGTTTTTCCTTGTTTCCAAATGTAGAGATGGACCATTGGGCCTGAAAAATACAGGAAATTCCTCTCTGATATTACATTTCTGTGGGATGTTGTGCTGAAGAATGTAACCTTATCATTAGTGGGAAGGGAATGGGTACCTGAATGTGACTTGAAGCAATCTCTGCATTAAGGTGATGTTTGGACTCTTAACAACCTGTCCTTAAGTATCATTCCAAGGAAAAGGAAAAAAAGCAGCATAAGAATTTATTCTTATAAATTATTCTAATTTATTAATTTGTTTCTTCTGTCCTTATAATCACATAAAACAACCATATCTGCAATCTTTTTTATAAGCATTAAATTAGATCTTTTTCTTTCTTCTCTCTGTATCTTCATGCCAGAGATCTGGAAAGAGGCTTTAAAAGTTTATCTCTGAGCTGTAAGAAGGCCTTATGCATAGAAAGAAAATCAAATATATGGCATTAATTAGCCAGTAATTCAGAGTTTGAAGCCAGCTAAATGAATGTGCATATATGACACAACATGCTGTTGTACTAAAGCTGATCCAACTATTGAAGAATCAAAGAGTTCTTAGGAAGGCAAGTGATGTTCAGTGGGTTATTCTGTCTTTGTTCTGAAACGCTACATATGCTGATTTAAAGCTCATCGACAATGAGGTTTACTTACAAATTTGATTTCTACAGACACTGGGTTAACAAATAAGAAAACATGCATTTGGTCAAAATTTTTAGCTCACAAGCAACACTTTATTCTGAAGTGGACTGGAAGAGAAAATTTCATAACTGCTTAGGCTGTTTCATAAATACCATGGAAAATGTAAACTGATTTGTTTGGTTTTAGACAAAATAATTTAATTTCCCCCTTTATTTAGCAAAAAGTAATTGAATAAGAAATATCAAGAAACTTTTGAATGAAATATTTGTGAAATAGTAAAACCACCCCATGTATTAATAAGAGTGTGTATGTCTCTGTATAAAGGCTTGTTCTGAACAGGGGTATACGGCTTGCTTTCAGGATAATGTTTTCATTTTTCACAGTGTGAAAACAATGAAATAAATACCTTTTGCAATGTAAGCACTATACATTTTGTTCCAACTTTGCATGTGTTACATATTTTAGCATTTAGTCATGAAATGTGACACATATTTAGGAATACTGAGAAAAACTACAAATGAAAATGTGAAATTTTCTAATATTGAGTAGGATTGAAATTTATAATTTTTATCTGGTAAACAGTAACAATTTTCACCATTAGAACTTTTCAATAGAAACCTATTTATTCTAAGGTATTCAGCATTAAAGAAGATGCACTGCTGTTTAACATTTCTGGACTGCTATCATGTCTTTCAGGATTTTTATTAAGGTATATAACGTTTTGATTAGCTGTCCAATATTTCCTGATTATATCTGTTTATTCTTTCATGGTTTGTTTTTTTTTTTTGGTTTTTTTTTTTTTTTTTTTTTTTTTTTTTTTTTTTTCTTATTATTTTGCTTTTTTTTTTTTTTTT
>JAAGNO010007857.1:0-13129 GCA_033439905.1 Ceryle rudis | reverse complement strand
CACGCGGCCCTCCCCCGCCCCCCCCGGCTGCGGCCTCCCGCTGCCGGCCCCCGCTGCCCCCCCCCCCCCCCCCCCGCACCCAGAAAAGGGTCCATTTCCCTTCCCTGCACCCACTGCCCCCCCGCCCCATACCCACTGCACGGAGCCCCTTTGGAAGCCCGTGTCCCCTCTCCCTTGCAGCCGGTATCCAGGGCGTCCCCCTGCAACTATTGCACCCCAACGCACCCAGTGCGTGGTGCCTCCCCAGTGCTCTGAGCGCCCCTGCACTCATCGTACTGTGTTTGCCTGCAACCTGCCGTGGTGGCCCAACTTTCCTCCGGCCCAGCATCCACGGGTGATGGCTCCAGCAGCGTTCACACATGGATGGTGGTTTCTCAGGCGCTGAGGAAGGTCTGGCCTCTCTCAAGGGCTCTCTGCCTGTGATGGAGCCACACAAGCTCCTGCCAGCAAACGGGGTAAAATGGCACGTTTGGAGTGAGAGCAATTGCTGAGGATGGGGACACGCTCGGGAATGCATTAGGGGCTGCTCTGCGATGGTGGCAGTTGGAGGGTTGACTTCATTACGGTGGTTTGCACAGTGTGGGCATCCCTGTGGTCCTGCTTCTCTGCTCACAGGTGCCTGCTCAGTTTACAGGGAGGTGACAGGTTTTAGCAGGCAGCAAGGGCTTAGGTCACGTTCCTGCTAGGTCACGGTGCCAGCAGGTCTGTACAGCTTCACACCATGTCCTCTGAGAGAGGAGAGATGGAGGCTTTTCTCTTGGAGGAGGAAAAGTTTCTTGTAACTGATACTGGTGGTAGCTTAGAGAAGCCCCACGACTATATCAAACCTGGATGTTGGACAGCTGGCTGTGGCCGAGCGTGGGCTAGCAGTCCTGGGGCTGGACATACCAGTTTGGAGAATTTCCCTAAAATTCAGCGGATTTCAAAACGCCGTCTGTGCGCTGCTGTGAAGGAGGGGGGAGGAAGGATTTACAGCACAGCGGGGTTATCTAACGAGCGGGGCTCACAGGGAGCAGTGCGCCAGGGCACTGCTGCTGCCACCAAGACTCGGCTGCCAAGCGTGTGCTCCCGCTGCACGCTTAAACACCTGCCGGAAAGGACAAAGCGTGTCGTTCCCCATCGGCTCCTAGCAGAATAGAAAATGTGGGGAAGATAAGGCACGTCTGCATCATTATGGTACGTTTGCTTTCCTCTATAACCAAGTGTTAAAGCTGGAATTAATATTTCATGCAAACAGCACACAAATTGATGTATTCTGCCCCAATCAATTTGACTCAAGCTCCAGCTCTGACCTGCTTTTACCCTTGCTACTGTACATGCTGCACTCGGCTTTTACAGGTTAAATGTTAGTACTCAAGGGGGCTTATTAGTTATCACTGACAACTTTCAAGCATTAAGGTACCTTTTTTCTTCCTGGACTGGATTTGAGCAGTAGAATCAAAAGGTGCTGGGAATGGTGCGAGCAGTGCAGAAGTGAAGTGCAGAAGGGAATTATAGAGTCCTGTGTTAAGACCAAGCTCAATTTAGGCTGGGAAGTAGAGAGTAGATGATGCCAGATGGGTGTTTGTGCGATTTCTCCCTTCTGGTGGGTATGCTTGCTGGGGCAAATACATCTCTCTGGCTTGACACAGTGCTGGTGGGATTACAAAAGGTCTGACTGTAAAGCAAGTTTGTGCTTGTGCCCTCTAATAAGCAACAGGGAGCAGAAAATGCCAGGTATTTTCAGAGGTGTTTGTCAGGAAAATACCACTACGTGGGAAGTGAGAGCTTTCAGAAAAATATTTGACTTCCACTTTATGAAGCAACTAAGAAATTAAAGATCTGTGATGCATTTCAACCAAATATTTGAAAACTAGGAAGCATGAAACCATGGCAATAGAAAGCTCCACTAACCTTTGAAAATGATATCCAGCAATTCTCTGCAGTAAATAGAGCACAAAGTCAACAGAGCTTTTATGTCCCAAATACACCCCCACCCACCTTGCAACTGAGAAGCTTTCAATGCCGAGCAGGACTGTACCTCTGATCTGCATCCTCTGCTCCAGTCCTGCTATAGGTTTGTTTTAAATGAAACTGTGACGCTGGGCCAAATTAAAGTTCAGCAAAACGAAAGAGGGCTATAATTCAAAGGCAGTTCTTGTTAGAGTGCTGCCCAAAGCAATATAATATTGAATGATTCTCCAGATTTCATTACTAGTGGAATATCCTGCCCAGTTTATAAATCTAGCTTGATTATTAATGTTTTTATTGTTCTCCATTAGTTCTAACAAAAAAAGCATAAAATAGCAGATGGAACGGAGCTTGACTTGAGTGTTTCCTTTGAATTTTAGTATGTGGCTTTTGAGATTTACTACTTTGCATTTTGCACTGCTGCCTTTACAGTAAACCCCCAACCCCTCCGCACCGCAGTGCCCAGCCTTCGCAAATTGCATCTTTTTATGGCTCTTGTGCTTGAGTGTCTCAGAGGTGCAAGTAGCAAAAACTTTATATATGTTAGTAGTAACTGAGTAATGAGAGCTCTCACTTTGCTGGGCTTTGAATGAAGTCTGAATGGAGGTCTACCTTCAAGTTTTATTTTTCAGAAGAGCTGGTGCAGTGGACTCTGTACACTGAAGGTGTTGACCTGGGACCTGCTGGTTTGTAAAGGAGCTGGCTGGTATTCAGTCAGCTCCAGCTCCTGCCTGCTGAGCTCCCATACTGCCTGCTGCAAGTGTGGCAGCTCTGTGGTGGGACACTGGGTGCCAGGCAAAAGCTGCAGCTTGGGGATGGACTGATGTCCAATGCTGAGCAAGCTTGGCCACAAGGGAGACACTTTGCCCTAGGGAGGTGCTTTGCCCTGGCATTGAAGTTTCAGGACAGGAGTTGGCGGTGGTCTGGTGGTGGTGGCATCACTGAGATCATCCCTTGTGGATGTGAGCTCTGGTATCAGTGGCCAAAGGGTACAGGAGTGCCAGGAAAGCTGTAGTTTGGTTGCAAGAATGTGGGTGCAAAAAAAAGACTGTGAGCTACTTTTTCTTGACTTCGTGGTCAGGGGTGACTGGGGAGGTCTGTGCATGCCCCCTAGGCGTTTCTTCAGCTGGGGCTTGCTGGGCATTCCTGGGGGCTTGCGTATGAGCAATGCCTCTCTCAGCCTCCGGCTCACAAAGCCGGTCTGTGTTGTTCCCAGAGAAGTTGCTCCCAGGGGATGGAGGCATTTGCATTCATCGGTGGAGACCAGGGACCCACATGCAGCTCTGCCGCGTCCCAAGTGGCTCTTTGTTCAGGGCAGGGCCCTCGCCTTTGTGGCAGCTTCTCATTTGAATGACAAGGATGTGCTTGTGGGGAGAGCCGAGGTGGCACAGAGCCCTGTGACGCTGTGCCCCCCCGGCTGGCTGCGGTGGGCTAAGGGGACAGAGGTTCCTCTGTGTCCCCACACTAGGGAGCGGAGGGCCGGGTCTGTGCCCCGCGTCTCCCAGGTGCCAAATTGCCAAGCAGAAGCTGGCCCACGCCTGGGGAATGGGCTCCTTCGTGCTGTTTCTGGGGTGCTCTTCCTGCCTGCAGAGGGTGGGAGCATCCTGCTGCTGTCCCTGCCAGATGCCCACGTGCAGCTGCACATCCCAGTCCAGCTGCCCTGCTGCTCCCACCTGCCCTGGGATCAACCAGGAACTCTCCTAAATTGCTTCATTTAATCACTTCGGGTCAGGCCTGGTGTCCCTGAGATACAGTTTACCTCCTGGTTCAAGGCTTGGGATAATGAGCCCTCTTAAAGTAAAATGCTTGCATGAAAGTAGTCTGTTTCCTCTATCAGGAGAAACCACCAGACTTTTAACTTTCTGTTTCTGCTAATGGGGAAATTAAATATTAATAATCCTAGTTGGAGCTTCATTCAGCCTTCTGAAATGGCGAGTCTTTCAGGACAAATATATAGATTGCCTAAACAATAACTTATTCAAGCCAGTAGCATTGGAGAGAGGAGCTTTGCTCAGCCCCTCTGCCATTAAAGCACTTCATTCTCTTCCAGTATAGAGCAGTGGCCACCCCAGGTCCATGAATTTCCTCCAAGAAAGTTAAGCTATCATGTTAATTTTTTTTTTTTTTAAGTGCCGGTTGTTACATTTTAAGGTACCTCTTGAAGCCAAAGTACAATGCAAACTAAACTGGCTTGACAAAAGGCTGGCTGGCAGCTTTCAAATAGACAGGCTCCTGTGAAAGCATTTAATCTGGTATTAAAGCCCTGGCTGGTTTCAACTGCCATTTCCCTTTCAGATTTGAGCGCCCCAAACCTCCATATACAGTAATGCAATTTTCTTCTGAGCTTGGCAGCTATTGTGGGCCCAGCCATCTGAACTATCCAGGGCTGTTAAGCTAAATTTACCTGCTTTAATGAGCTTCTGCCTTTTGGAAGGGTTCAGAGAAGGTGGGTGAAACCCTGCTGTCACTGGGGACTTCCCCATGGATGGTCCTGGGATGGAGCAGGTGAGTTCTTACCTTGGCTTCGCCCGTCATCCTTGAGTGCTGCAGTGAAGTGTTGTGGGTAGAAACAGCTCTTGGCTGGCAGAATCCCCTCAAGCTGGACCCCACCATCTATGGTGGCCGTGTGTGTGAGCTGTATCTCCATACCCTCCTTTTGTCCCTAAAACCACCAGGGGCTCTCGCAAGGGAGGTTGCTGCTTGTGTGTGCCTACCTGACTCAGCTTGCAAAGTTTCCTTGTTCTCCTTCATTAAATGAAACATGCAGCGAAGCAATGTGAAATGCAGCGCTTTCCCGTCCCCAGCCTGGCATCAGGCAGGGCTCTCCTGCTTTGGTCTCTGGGTGTGACTTACCAGCAGGACCATGTGCTTTGGCCTGATGAGGACACGAGGGTGACATGGGTGTGACAGGGGTGATGTTGTCACCAAACCAGGGGGCTTGGATGTCTCCAACACCCTGTTCTGTCCCCTCAGGTTCATTAGTGCCAGCAGCAACTCGCTCTGACTCATCGCCAGGGCCACACGCTAATGTCTCATTAGTTACTCATTGGCAACAGTGCTGCAGGAATGGGCTGTGCCACTCCGGGAAAGGTCACACTGTGGCTGAGGGAAGCTTTATTTCTGGATGCTGTGGGAGCAGGTGTGTACCCTGTGTGCGTCTCAGGTCCTAGCTGGCCTGGTGGAGGTGACAGCGTGTTGGGGAGAAGACCTGCGCATCGCAGGTGCAAATCGCCAGCTGATGGTAGACATGGGCCGCTGCGTTGTCGCGCTTTAAAACGTCTTGTTCAGAGTAGAGCTGCACTTGAAAGCCAAGGATTTGCTTTCAAAATAACCTGAGATCTGACAGCAACAGTTCTCAAAATGCTTTCTTTAATCAAAATCACTTTAAATGGGTAGATTTGGGAGTTTCAGAAGCTCCTGCTGCTGTGCGCATGCAGCTGTGTCTTCTTTGTCCCAGATTTTTATGAGGATTGTCTCTGATTTCTGGGTCAGAGAATTAAGAGATTTGATGTTATATTAAAAAAACCCACACCAAACCACATATGCAAAGTTAAATCCAGTTCAAAACAAAGCAGACACGTGGGGGCGAGGGGAAGAAGCTGCTGGAGGACTGGAGAGTTTTAGATCCGTGTAATGAGAAACTGCCTTTGACAACAGGTTTGTTCAGAGGAAAGTCCTGCCATGACTGATGTGGAGTAAAATGCTGATGTTCACTGAGGAGCATGGTCTTCAGATGGGACTCTGGCAGCTTTATTAACCATGATGATGTAATAGTAAAGAACCCAATTAAATCTGAGGAATTTCCTGCATTAGAATAAACCATGTGCACAGAAAGTGGTTCTTCCAAGAAATCTGGAGATGTTCTACAGCTCCTGGCAAGAACAGGCCCAATACGGTGATTTGGAAAGTGGTAGTACATTCAGGATTTTTTTTTTTTAATATTTTTTTTTCAAGAGGGAGTTTCTGCCTGTTGACTGTCAGTGGTCAGGTAGAGTTCTTCACACTGTCTGACGTGTTATTTCATCCTGACAATACTGATCTTTCGAGTGAACAAAAGCAATTTTACTGGTGTCACAGGGTCCTTGCTTGAAGGTGATGGACATGTTTGGATTATATCATCTTGTCATTTAACAAACCCCAGGGGGTATCTCCTGTGGTTCATCTCCCAGCTGCTGAAGATCACACAACAGCCCAGGCACTGCTGTTATGTCCTGGGTTTGCTCTGCAATTCAAGTGTGTCCCATGCAGCCTGATACACACGTCCTCCTTTAAGGATGCAGGACAAGAGGTTCCATTATCCAAAATACAAGTGGGAGATAATGAACTGCTTCATCTACAGGTTTGTCTTCATTCGCAGAGGCTTCCTGTCCTTACACCATAGTGGGGGCAATTAATCCCCATGCAGCTTCCCCAGAGCTCCCATCCCAAACCACCTGGCTCTGGATTTTTTCCACTTCCCACTAAATACCCCTTGCTGGAGATGGTAGACTACCAAGAGATCAAAAGGAAACTTCACAGGCTGTTGCCAGACTTTGGGGATCTCACTGTCCAAGGTTTCTCTGAGGTTGAAGAAGCAGATCTGAAATCAGTGTTGGGACCAAGTGAGCAGCTGAACCTGAGGAGGTTGAGGACCTGAATGGGATAAAAAGATGGAAGAGACCCACGTGCAAGGAAGGGGTTCAAATAGGATCCCTTTTGAGAAGAAAGCCTGGAAGCACTCATCTGAGGAAGTGTGCACTTGATTGGCAGCTGTAAACTTCCCAAAATACTGTGAGTTATAGTCTATGCTGCTTTTTCTCCAGCTTTGTCTATGTATGTCAACCCTTCATGATGATTTGCTTTTCTCAGTGAGATGTTGTCACATGCAGAAGTACTACTGCTGATATTGTGGCTGAAGTACACTTCAGGAGATGGATTTTCATGCTTCCTTCGAAGTTGAAGCCATGACTTGTGGTCCCCTGAGCTGCTGGATGGCTCTGCTAGGTTCCTCCACAGCTACCCTGGAGGCAGTGCCTTCTCAAAGGCCTATAATTACAAAAAACTTACAGGGCTGGTTGTCTGAAGGCTGTAACACAAGAAAATGTTCCATTTGTCTTCCTGTAGCTCCTGGGAAGTTTGGTTACAGGATCCCAAGGAAAGCACAAGGAGCAAAACGATACCATGACTGCTAGAGACAATCCCACCATGACTCCAGATCTAATTACCTGTAAGCTCTGGAGTTGATGAATTCAGCCATTTGGAAAGGGTGTCAGGTCTCATTTATCACTGAGCAAGAGAAAAACAAAGCAGTCTCTCCTGTTTTTCTTGATCCTACCATGTGGGATCTCCTCTGGAAATATTACAACCACTCCATATTAGTTATGTCCTTGCTGGTGCTTGGTTGAGGCTGTGCCTTTGACAAGGCACATGGTACTTGTGTTTACTTTTTTGTTGTTAATTTCCCTTCTTTGTGCTTATAGCCTCCCTCCGGCATGTCCACCAACAAGGGCAGTCAGTGATGTTGCTTGAGAAATATCTTTGATCCTTTGACAAATTCTCTGCATAAATTGCCTTTTATTTTTTGTATTTGTTCTCCATTTTTCTGGTGCTCGGCAAATTCCCTGCTTCTTTGTACCAGGCCATGCTGTCTCCATCTTTGCATCCTTCATGTCAGAGATGCATTTTTGCTCAAAACAAGAGGAAATTGGATTCACAAAAGGGAAATCCCTCATAGATGCGCCTATGAAATGGCAACGTGTTTTATATAAAGGCACAGCTCGAGAGAGGTAGGTGGTTTGGGAATTTTGCCACATTTTGTTTATGCTGCAGAAATGCATCCTTCAGGTCTGATGAATGGAACTCTGGAATGAGAAACAATCTTGCATGGCCTCAGCCGGCACTAAAATGTACAGCAATCTAGTCCTTCCTCCCAGGCTCGATGCATGTCATATTTCATGACAGAATGACAGCTCTGTCAGACAATCTGTTGCTGTTTTGGCATTTGTAATACACCTCATGCTTTGGTACACTCTCACTCAGTGTCCAGCAAGATCAAGATAATTTAGAGGAAATCAGCTGTCACGCTTCGGGGTCCCATATGGGCAGTGAACAGGGCACAGCGATTTGAGTAGTCTCCTACTAGCTTGCCTAGGTTAAAAAACTCAACTGAGATGATACTGAAATTCTCTTTCTCTGCCTAAACCCAGAGCACCAAGTGCCTGATCTGCCAGGCTCTGAGGCATGAGATGTAGTTGACCAAGCAACCGCACCATTCCAAGGTGACCTCAGCTCACAGCGCCATGTCTCTAGTAGTCAAAGGCTTCTCTTAGTGAAGGGCATCCAGTTCAGTCTGGAGTTGGGTGGCTTTCATGGGGTGCCCTCCTTGGACCATCACTGCAGTTCCCTGGGATTGGGTACAGCTCGAGGAGCTCCATGTGTGAGAGGTTGTTGCTGGATCAGCACTTGACAGCATTCAGCTCTGAAGAGCTGCTTCGTTTCCTGTCAAACCACAGCAGTGTGGCGGATCATGTAGTGGAGGAAGAAGCACTTGATGTATGTTCACATTCATACTGCAGCTCTGAGAATGCTGCTGAGTAGGCACCAGTGGCAGTTTGCAAGTGGTTAAGCTGTACTTCAGCAGGGTCCTGGCAGCACTGGGTCCTGTCACTGCTTGTTACACTGGTGGAAGCCAGAGGCATTGAAGAGGAGCACTTCTGGGAGCTGGGCCTGTTTTGGATGCAACTGTGGGATGCAGCTTTACCAGGTGATGCCCTGGATTGAATTCTGTCTTCTGGACACTTATAGTTCTGTTAGCTGACCCCCACCTTGGGGTTGGGGTGTGCCTCATAGATCTGCTCTGAAAAGCCCACCTGCTGAGCTGGGCCAGCTCTTTTCTCCCTCACTTTTGTTACTGAGAGTTTACTTTCACTGCTCTACCTCTTTAGAGCTCGGTCTTCCCCTGCATCAGAGTTTGCCAGGAGCCCAACAGCACCCTGTGGACAAAGCCATTTCCTCAGAGGAGCAGCTCATTCCTCTCCCCACAGCCCCTTAGTTATAGCAGAGTTATTCCAGAAAAATCACCTTTTTTGAGCAAAAGCAGATTCTTACTGCAAGAGCAAATGTCTTGGTGAGCTGGGGCTCCAGAACTAAGATCCCACTCCCAGCCTTTGCAGCTCAACCTCTTTTCTCCTGCAGACAGAGCCCCAGGGCGAGACCTGGTCCCTGAGCCCCCAGCGTGTCCCAGCCGCTGCAGGGCCCCGGCCGGTGGGAAGGGTCTGGGTGCTGCTCGGGGACACCGGGGAGTCCCCGTCGGTGTCGTGCCGGTGCCCTCTTGTGGAAACTGGGAAAATATCCTAGGAAATAACGGTGGTGCTGGGCTGGGTGTGGAGATTGGAAACCCACTTGTGGGAGCCGGGGGGGGGGGGGGGGGGGGGGGGGGGGCCCCCCCCCCCCACTGGGGTTGTCCCCGGGCTCCGGGCCTGGGTGCCTTTTTTTTGGTGGTTTGTTTTAGGGGGGGGGGGGTGGGGGGGGGCCCGGAGGTGGGGGGGGGGGGGGGGGGGGGGGGGGGGGGATGCTGGGCCCTCCCCCCACATCTGTGTTGTGCCCCGGACTGCTGCCTGAGTGCCTTTTCTATTGATGTTTGTATTAAGAGAGGGTGAAGGAAATGCTGTTAACGTAGCCTGGGAGGCAGGGGCTCACAGCAAGCAAATCCTGCCCCTTGGTGCAGATCCTCCGTCACTAAATTCCTGCATGGCGACAGAGGTCCCTGCTTTAACTGGGTAAAGTTTCCAAAGTGCCTTCTGAGCCTCCTGGCTCTTATTCTGCAGTAATTGCCATGTACCTTGCAGCAAATACTTTTATCAACAGCTGCACAAACTTTGACTTTCTTGAAGAAGCACACGGTGGCACAGAGCCCACCAGCTGTTTCCCGTAGCCACAGAGCAGGCATGGACCCACTGCTGCTCTCCTCGGGAAAGTGTCATGCTGCTTCGGCCACCTCCTGCAAATGTCAGCAAGTGAACGTGCCCGCGGCACCATGGTGCCAATGTGCTGGCTCTCGCCTTCCTTCTCTCTCCACCCCACTTGGGCAGCTCCAGCCACAAAGGGTGATGATTAATAACTGCCCTGGAGCAAACTTCCTGGTGCCAAGCAGCTTCTGACCCCACCAGCCGCCTCGCTGCCAGGCTTCTTTGTAATAGCTGGCAGAAATAGCACCGTGCTGTGTAGGAAATGCCAGCCCGGCACCATCGGTCTGTTTTCCGTCCTCTGTGCTGGTTTCCCAGCCCTGTGGGACCCTGGTGAGTCGTGTGCCTGTCTCCAGCCTCCACCACGGGAACAGCTCAGGCAGTGGACATAGCCTTACTGCTCAGGAAGCCCAAGTTCCACAGCTTCCTTACATTAAAATTCTTATCCTCTCCACGTTTTCCTTCTATCTCATTTATTAATATCCTCTCCCTGAAAAAAACAGCCTCTGTTTTAAATTTCTAAAGAGTTTTAACTATTAAAGCCAACCCGTCTCCTCCTATGTTTCCCAGGCTTGGCAGCTCCTCTTCCTTCATGCTTTCCTGGAAAGCAGTTGTCTACAAAAGCCCAGACACACTGAGGGAGGTCATTGGTGCGAGCCTGAGGCAGGGCTTTGCGATTTGGAAGCCAAAAAGAGACAGAGTTGTGGGAGTTTTGTGTCGCATTCATCTGGAGTCCTTGGGGTGACTTGCTGTACCTCCTGCATCAGGCTGTCTGTGTGATCTCAGAGACTCATTTTTGCTTGTGTATTTAGAGGAATTCATTCTCTGGGCAAGGACAGCTGCTTTTTTTTTTTTTTTGTAGCTCTGGGATTATCGCTCAGCTCAGCTTCTAGGTTATCTAGACCCGTACCATGTCTGAACCCTGATGTATTCATTTCCCTCTGGTGAGGGACAATGTATTTCTGATATTGTGTCCAGGGATTTCAATCTTGGGAGCCAGACTTGTTCAGACAGGTTTGAATGGGGACAAGGAGCTGAGCCCTTTCTCACATGCTTAGAGAAGCTTGGTTCATATTAAGAGCCAAGAGATACAACTGCAGAAATTTAATTAATGTTGCAAAATCCTTTAAAGCAGAGTTTCTGGCAAAATTGCCATCTCTGCTGTGCAAGGGGATAGGATGCCCAAGTGGCCTCCAAAGGGATATGTCACAAAAATAACAAATGTTTCTTTGAGTGGATGGTTGAGAGGACAATGGAGGAAATCAATATGGCATGATCTCCTCCTCTGTGGTAGCCTTGAACCCTAAAGAGAAAATTAATTGGTAGCCAGCTCCCAGCACATTACCTTGGGATGCTCCAAAGAGCTGGAAGTTGTTGGGTGGCAGCTGGGAGTGGGGTGATGTTCCAGCTTGGACCACCTGGGGAAGGGCACAGGATCTGGCCATCATCTGTGGGTGGTTAACTGGGGCTGGTGTGGAGCCCTGAGCAGGACCTAGTGCAGAGGAGATCGTCTCAGTTTGTAAGTTTGCCATATATTGCTTATAGCAAAAAAGGTGACCAGCTGCAGCCATGACTGAACATGGAGAAATAACAATAATAAAGGCAGTGGCAGATGGAGTAAAATATTCACAAGAGTGAGAGAGGCAGATGGAATTGCTCTGTTGAGATAGTCCCAGTACCTCAGTTTTTCAAGGTCTTACAGGTCTCCATCCACAGGGTCCTGGAGGAGGAGCTTGTTCCTGGAGTGGCCCACACACCATGGAAGCAGCATTGCTTTCTGCTCTGATCATATCATCAAAGTCCGGACAGGACATGCTCGAGCTATCTGAAAAGGAGGTGCCAGCACCAGCCCTTCTTTGGGACTGTGCAGAAACAGGTGTTCAACTGAGGGATCTCTGCTAGCTCCCAGCTTGCCTTACCTTCAAGGGGCATAAAGACCTACTAGACAGAAAAAAAGAGCAATTCTGCTCCTCATTAAGAAGCATAAAGGAAATTAGTTGTTTCCACGGCATTAAAACAGCTGATGGAAGCTGGTGGACCCCAGTCTCCCTGGGCCTGACTTGCTGGCACACAGTGGAGTGGGAGGTAACCTCAACAAGAGCAGCGACCAAAGCAGCTGCAAACAAATCCTTTAAGGACTCTCCTGACATAAATAAACACGGAAAATAAATTATGTCCCCGGCACTCTGCCCTCAACTGATGGGAAACAAGCTGCATTAACACAGTAGTTCAATAACCTGGAAGAGCTTCAAAAGACACCTGCTTGCCAGCCCCAGGAGAAAGGGGGAGTGCTGCCTGCGAGCTTGCAAAACAACGTTATGAAATGTGGCAGAGCAAAAAACAATGGGTTGAGAATGTAGTTGCAAATTGAATTACGAGTGACGATGGTTTTCCTTCAAGGAATAGAAGAAAGCAGAGGAGGTGTCAGTAGCTGGTGGTAGATGTGGAAGGTGAGGGCAAGGGTGCCAAGTTTGTACCCTGGACTTTGTCAGTCACAAGAGGAGAAATTGTGTTTTCTGTGGGGGAATATGCTGAGTGTTGAGATGAGGGCACATAAAGCCTCTAGGAGACTTAGTGATATAAATCCCACCCCCAAAGGTGCAGAAGTAGGTTCCTAGGCAGTGGGGGCTGCCGGGGTGTCTGCTCCTGCCATCATGGGAGCTCTGTGACACAGAAAACCTTGAACTTCACCCCCAGCCCACCCCACTCTTTCCTGCTTCCCACCACTTCAGCCCATCTCCTGCTTCATCCTGTAATTAGACAGGACGGGGCGTTACTCCGGTATTCAGTGCTTCCTGAAAGCTTCTCTCTGCTGGATGGATTGGAGGGGTTACCACTTCTTTTATTTAGACTGTTGCATTTCTCCAGCTTCTTTAGAAAATTCCCTTTGTTCATTAAACGACCTGTCTGCTAGGGCCCAGATGGCTGCTTTTCTCTCAGCTTTAGAAATCTCCTGCTTAATTTCCCTGGTGCCCTGCCAGCCCTGTGCTGGGGAGGGGGAAGGAGAGGCTGACTGTGCTACAGCAAAAAGGCTCTTGCAGGGCTTCCCTGTGGAGGGCTGGGCACCCCAAAAATCCCACACCATCGAAGAAGAAAACTGGACACGTCTGAAAGTGGTGCAAGAGTTTTAGGCAGGGGGATGTGACTCTGGCTGAGTTGGGGAGGGGGGGGGGGGGCGGGGGGGCGCTTTGGAACCTGTCGTGCGGTGGATTTAAGAGCAGGAAAATCAGGTTGAA
>JAAGNO010007856.1:11599-66416 GCA_033439905.1 Ceryle rudis | reverse complement strand
TAGGCGCGGGCTTTTTTGTTGTGTGGTCCCGGGGGGGGGGGGGGGGGGGGGGGGGGGGGGGGGGGGGGGGGGGGGGGTTGGCCTCCGGGATGCTGCCGTAGCGATCCTCTGCGGCATGCCCTTAAAAAAAGAAATAAACGAAAAAACCAAACCGGCACTCGGCAGATGGGAGCTTTCGCAATATAATAAAAAAAATAATGATAACTGAGTTTCACTCTGGCACGCGTGATGGCTGGAGCTGCGCGTTTGGGCCTCGTGTGCCGCAGCCCCCGCAAGCCCCCGGCCGCGGGTTTCAGCCCTGCCTTGCTGGGAACCGTTCTTGCCTTTCGCTTAAATCCAGCGCTGCCATAGGGTCAGTGGAAGTTCTACGGTATTCAGAAAATGCAGGCTGGGCCCAGGGCGCGCACGCGTGTGCGTGTGCGTGTTTGCCCGTAAATACATAGTAACAGCTAAGCTGCCCGCTTTTTGTAAACCGAAGGCGAGAACAAAAAGGGGCTGGTTCGAATGCCTGGGTATGCGTTTGCTCACGTGTATTTATGTCCAGTTTGCTCTTACGGCAGAGGGTTTGGTCCATTGTTTTGCAGAGTTTGCAATGCAACCTGTAGCTAGAATGTCTCTCTCCTTGTGAAAGAGGAGCTGAGGAGGTGTGTAAACCTGTGCTTTGTTTATGTGATGTTAGAAGGACTGAAATAAACGCCGAGTTTGGCAGCTGCTTTTATGGAAGGTGAAGCTACAGTCTACTTGTGCCACCACCTGAACCAGCCACACGTCCTCAGGCTATTTAGTGTCTCATGGAATGCTTTAGGGCACTTCTACTAACCTCTATTTCAAATGTTAGTAAGCTGTGCTTTGTGGTGTTTTATTCACCTTTAGGTTTGTTTGGGTTTTACACGTGCTTGAAAGACAAAATACCACGGACTGGCAATTTTTCTAAAAGCAGAGTATTAGAAAAAGATCTTTATTAATTGAAAAAATGCATTCTAGGAGAAAATAAAATAAAAAAAATAAAAAACCAAAAAATATTCTGAGTCTAACCATCTTCAATCAGAAGTAAAAATAGCTACAAGGGGAGAAAGAAAATGCATCCTTCCATCTAACTTTTACTTCATTTGCCACCAAAGTTCCAACTGTACTTAAAAAGCATCTAAAAGGAAATTCCATCTGTTGCTGAAAGATACAGAGTATCAATAACTGCCCTTTTCAGGCGAGAAGCACATGCGGAAATTGCGCTGAAATCGACTGGCAAAACCTCTCTGAAATCTAGGAATTGCTATGTTGCTGCTGAGCACAGGCCTTTTGCTGTGGCTTGGTGGAAATTCACAGACTAAAATGGGATCTGCTTCACTGCCGTACTGAATGACTCCTATTTGACTTTGTCTTTTTGGAAGTTTGGATGTTGGTTGGTTGGTTTTTCTTTTTAAGAGGCACCATAGAGAGAGCACTTCACTGAAGCACACTGCAGCATCCTCTGGCTTGTCACTTAAGACTATTTATGCTGTAGCTGAACCAACTGGGCTTTCCAGCTCCAGTGAGGACGGGAGACATGTTGGCAGAGAACGCCACACTCCACACACCCCCGTGCAGAGGATTAGCCTCTGAGTTGTTTGAAGCTTTCTGCAGACTGCTGTAGAACATGGAGGATCCATTGTCCTTCCTGTCCAAATCCTGCTTTTTACAAGGGTTTTAAAAGATGGAAGGGGAGGAAGGGCTCTCTCAGCCAGTCTGCTTGTGGGCTGCTCATACTGGGTCTCTGTCCTACATTGTCTCAGTGTTTTCAGGTTTGGCGATTTGTTCTTTAACAGGGGAAGAGTGGTGTAGAAATGGGACTCGCCTTCTCTTCCCTGTGTTTTTCTCAGCATGCTCATTTCTATAGAAACACAGTTAGCACAGAGCATGACAATGACCACTACTTTAAGCGTTCATATTGTGAAGGCAAACAAGATGCCATGGGATATTTAAATATTCTAAGCCTGAATTTAATTTCCTTTCTGATAAGTATTTATTGCTGTGACCTTAATCCAATACAAGAAGTTCGAGTGGCCACTCTTGGGGAAAATGGCAGCTTTTTCATGTTGAAAGTGTTTCATGGCCCTTTTGCAGTTGGCTTTCATAACTTTTGTGTAAGCTTATCACGTAAATATCACTCTGAGTCTCTTACAGTGAAGAAAAATGAAGCAAAATAATTACTTGTGAACTAGAGCAAAAGGAAAAGTGAGTTATGCATGAACTGACACAATGTTCTTCATTCTGTAGAGCGATATTTGTTTTAAATAAGAATTTCAGAGCTGCTATTTAGCAAATAGATTTGGAGAGTCTTTTTCATTGCTGTAACCCATAAAGCCCCACTTGTACAGCGCTCCCACATTGTGTGAAAGGCGAGTTCATTTATTAGTGGTGGTGCATCCTGGGATCTCTTTAGCAAAACCAAGACTGTTGAGAGGATTTCACAGAGAAATATAATTAGGAAAAAATGTGACTATATTCCTCTGCCAAATGCCTTCCCTAAATTGACTGGGAAGGGCTCAAAACAAAAATGTACTTAAAACCATTTTCCTTTATGGCTCATCTTTAAGTGTTTTGCCTAAAGTAATGAATCACTGGGTGAATCAGACTGGGGTTTTATGATTTCTTATTTGCCTGCCTTTGATCAGCTGAGCAGCCTGTCGAGACTTAATCTGGGACTATCTTCCCTTTCTTTATGGCAGCATGGAAGGGCCGTGTGGAGAACGACAGGGCAGAGTGGGAACATTTTCCTGTTGCAGCACAAGGTCACACAGTATCGAGAGAAAGGTTGAGAATCCATATTTGTGCTCATTGCTTATTTTTTTTAGCATCCTTTTCTGAGCTTCCTCCTCAAGTCTTCTGTCACTTTTTGTTTCCCCAATCTTATCTTTTAACTGTTTCCACCCCTTGCACTGTCGGGGTTGTGTGAGAGAGAAGGAGCCTGGAAATGAAAGGTGATGGCTTGCAGCCACCAAGAAAACAGCTGCAGCAGCTGAAAGGCCTTCCGGCCATCATGCTGCCCTCGGCCTTTCTGATGGGCAGGACAGGAACGTTCCAGCACCTCAGTGGTTCTCTGTCGGTGGTTTTCCATTGCAGCATCAAGCCCACCTGGGCTGGGCTGCTGGCAGAGCCAGGGTGAACCTTTTTCCTTCCACCACTCCTGTGGTTGCAGCTTGCTGCAGAGGGGCAGTACCGAGGAGCTGGAGGCAATGACATTTCAAGCACTGCAGATGTTTGCTCAGTGGATGTGAGTCAGTCTTTAATTTCCAAGCTCTTTGTTATCTCAGTGGCTCTCCTCTAATCTCTCTGTTTTGTCCTTCCTGTAGATGAGGAGTAAATCGGGATCTTTATTTTCCACATGTCAGGTGTCACTAATGCTGAATAAAAAGGAGATAGTTGCTTCCCCGCCTCCCAACGTGATACTGTTACGTATGAAGTCTATTATTGCTTTTTGTCATTTAAGTGAATAGTCCATACACAGAGTTTCAGGCTCAGTGTTTCATTATTTATATCTGTGGTGTCTTTATTGGTCATAGTGTTCTTCTTTGAAAGAACTTTCAAAAGTAGGAGCAGAGAAAGACGTATCATATCTCAGGCTTTGCATTAATAAAAACAGCTTGTGTGAAACTCAAGCACTGGATTCTGATGACTTGTAACTGACCAAGAGGAGTTCTTGGCAAAATTCCCTTTAAGAAGAAAGTTGAGTCATATTTCAGCTTTTAAGCAAATTATCTTAAATTCCATAGTTAAAATTGCTTAGTGTGTCATGGATATTTGTCATCCCCAAGACCACTTGACTTCAAGAAGCATGCCTGATGAGTGTGCAAGAGCATGTGACAAAAACCATACCCAGAGACCAGCAAGATGGTGTCCAACCCAACCCCTTACCCAAATGCTTCTCACATACTGGGTCAGCTTTCGGAAGCCATGTGTCTTAAGATGGCACTTTTTGAATGATGTCATTTAAAGGACACGAAAACCAAAAATGGTATGTGAATTAAGCCATTACCGTTACCACCAGGGGTGATGATGTTGCTGTTAAAAACACAACTCCTAGAAAAATGTTTTCTGATTAAACCTCTTCTAGGTACTGTCCATAAAGGATTCATGCTTGACCCAGCAGAATAAATAAAAGATTGTCTGTGTTACCTTTTCGTGTATTTGGGGGTTTGTTTGTTTGTTTGTTTTTTGGGATGTGTGTGTTTTTGTTGGTGGTGGTGGTGGTTTTTTCATTGTTTTTGTTTTGTTTTGTTTTCATTTAGTTTTGTTTTCAAACACAAACTTTTTGAGCCCAGTACTGCTGCTGTGGAATTTTAACACTCCAGAAAACTGGAGTTAAAGGGATTTAAAAGGGATTTATTTATCTACTTCTTTTTTTTTTTTTTTTTTTTAAAGTGTTTCAGAAGGCAACAAAGAAAATGACCTTAGCTTTTGGAATGTATTTTGATGGCTTGTGAAGGTCTCGGTGTCCCTGAAAAAAATAAACTCATTTTATCTTTTTGTGTCATCTCACAGCCCTTCTTCTGAAGGCTGTGACCAGTTGTAATCTTTCCCATATTCTGCAAGGAACACATGATGAATAAATTATCCATTATGGGTTTTACAAGACATGCCATGGGATGTTTAAAGAGAAAGTCAAGCTCTTAGGCCAGACTAGTGCTTTTTCTGTTAAACAGAGGGACTGGATCAGCTACCAAACATAGACCTTTGAGGTTCCTTTAGAAGGGTCATTATTTCTTGTTTTTCTCTCATGGTGATTCCTGCTTCAGGAAGGAGTGTTTACCCATCCAAGTAGAAAAGTCTGAAGTAAGAGCAAGATTATTATTTCTTCTTGTTAATTTGCTTCATATGTGTTTGGAGAGGTTTGATGGCAGGTCTCTGGAAGTTTTCTTTTTGGGAGGTTTAAGTCTGGGCAGAGTAGTAGATACAGTAACTGGAAGTGATCCAGATTGCTACAGTTACTTTTCAGACATTTATTTATTGCCTTTCAATGTGAAGTAGCTCAACCTAGGAACTTTTGCCAACATAGCATTTTTATTTGCATTTATTTAATGACATTTCTTGAATGAAAAGGCCTTACGAGCACAAATATTAACAACATATGGTATATTTTTCTTAGATGAAGCAATTTTTTTTAGCATTAGTGGCACCTATGCTTAAGGTGGTGACTCGCTTAGCTCTGCTATCCCAGTGTTGATGGTCCCTTTGGGAGCAAAGCTATTGGATTTGCAGAGAGCAGCTCAAGTGAAGCTGCAAACCCCTTCAGTGGGCCAGGGCAGATTGTCCTCTGGCAGCACCAGGCTTTGCTGTAGAGGCCAAGTGAGCCTGGAACAGGCATTCAACTTGTAGGGAATAAAACTGGTTGACATGAACTCTACCCTTTGGGATTGCAGGTTTTATTTAGACCTTGTGATTTGTGGTATCCACGACCTTGAAATTTAAAATAGGTCAGTTGGGGGTGAAGTTGATGTGACCACCTGTACTCAATAGACTGCAGAGGGTGCCTAGAGTGATTAACAATGACAAAGTGATGGCTCCATATATATCACAAGTAAAGTTATCTTTGCAAAAAACCTGCAGTTTACACAGTGTTTTTTTCCAGGTATCACACTTCTGTGACCCTTTCCCTCTGAGCGTGCAAGCGCTTCACAAACTGTGTGTTATTGTCACTATTATCATCTGAATTTTACAGTTGGAGGTGCTAAGGACAATGTGGTTATACTTTGCCAAAGATTTGTGATGAGTTCATGCTGTGGCAGTGAAAGTTTTGGTCCCTAGCCCCACCACTCTCTTCACCTTCCTTATGTTTTGGCACTGAGATCAGGCTTTCTCATACTTGGAAGTGCAATGTGTTGTTTCACTCAACAATTGTTTTAATTTCAGAGTTTTGTTTTGGTATTTTTTACTAAATCCTTTAACCTAGCAAGAAGCCAAGGCAGATTTAACATGTGCCTGATGTCATGCTGCTTCAGGAGAAACTCCTCTGCCTGAAACCTGGGATCTGCTGAAATTACTGCTGGTGCTTCGGCTGGCACCACTTCCGCTAAGATTTCTCTCCATCTTCATTCAATCAATTTTCTGTAGAATCAGAGTTTTTGCTAAAACAACAACAACAAGTTGTCACTTTTGCACTGCAAAGATTCCTTGTGAATAAATCAGCAAGCTGTTTTCCTGCCAGCCTGGCCTTGCAGTATTTCAGCTAGAGAAGGGCAGAACAGCAAAGCAGGAGCTGCACGTCAGTGAGCTGTGAAGTCTACTCTCCAGTATGCTATTTACCTCACAGGAGTGCTAATTTCAGCACCTGCTTTTGAAACACTTAACGGGAAATTTATTAAGCATGGGCAATGTCAAAACAGTTCTAAAAATCCTCATGGGGGACCATGATGCAGAAAAAAAAAAAGACACTTAAAGGGCTTGAAACTTAGATGAACCTTTACATGGGTTTTCAAGTACCAGGGGCTGCAGATCTCAATACAGAGATTGTCAGGTCTATTAAAGAATTGTTTATTTTAGGAACTCAATGGTCACAAGAAGCTTCAGGATTCAACGGGCTCAGTCCTTGCCACCTCAGCAGTCACCATCTCCTGTGGCTTTATCCTTTTATAAAAAGATCATGCTTCTCTTCCAAAATAGGTAGACACTTTTATCCCTGCAGCCTCTCAGAAGACTGTTCCAGAATGTCACTGCTAAAACTACCCTCTGTTTGCCAGTCCATCTTAATTTATCAGCAATCTAAATTCATTTATTGTTTCTTATTGTGCCAACATTTTAATACCCAAATGGTCACTCTCCTGGTATCTGTAGTGGAAATCTCCTCTGTAGAGGAGTTGAGAAGGACCTAGCTCACATCCCCTCAGCACTGTCCTCACATCAGGCTGTACCAGGTCCTGTCTGCCACCATAAGCATGTGTTTAGTTGCTCTTCCAGTAGAAAAGAGAAGATCCTACCCCACAATAATCCTTGAGACTCACCTTTAAACTATGCTCCTGAAATTTGGACAGTTAGAGCTCTTGAGGAAATGTGAAAAGCACACATAAACTTTAAACCTACTTTTATGAGGAAGTATTTGCAGGGGAAAAAAATGCTCATTTGCAAAGCCCTTTTCTGCATGGTGAGGATGTGGTACAAACAAGAAGTATTTGGTCCTGTAAACTTAATTTGAAACAGGCAGATGTCATAAACTGAAAAAGTGACCTATGTCCTCATGCCTTGACATAGTGCCCTGCTGGGGATGCTCCTGCTTCTTTGGTTGTATGAGAGAAGTTTGATGGGTTTGAGGTAGCCCTGAGAATTTGAAAATATCCCAAAATTAATCTGGCATCTGAGTGTTCACCACATACCTCAGGGTTAATAGTTGTTTGGCAATACTACAGGAAATTCATTCACAAAATGGGAATTGAGAGAGTTGTGCAGGAGCTCGTTTGTGAACAACATCCTGTTGCCTCAGCACCACGCTGGAGTTGTAGCTCAGCCGAGAGTGGTTGGACTCCGGAAAATATTGGTCTTCCAGTTGATTTGCATTGCTGATGAGGAAATATGTCACTGTAGCAGGCTTGTCTGTTCTGCCTTTGGTGTTATTCTTGGTGCTTTTATTAAACGCATCTATCAGAGGAGAGATCAACTGATCTCTAGATAATAACTGCTTGACACAAGATATACATTACTCTTTCTTCCTATGAATCGTGAGGTTAGGGATTTGGTTTTGGCTGTTTCTGTCCTTGTTCGGGATAAGTTTAACCATACACAAAGCATTGTCTGCTCTTTACCTTAATGTATTCAAATACCCGGAATACAGATATTAGTAGAAAAGAGTACTGGGATAACTCTATCCCTCTGTTCTAGCCACCAAGCAACAGCAGGGGCACAATATATTATATTTTTAAGTAAGAATGGAGAACATAAAGAAGATGAACACCAAATATCGAAATGGGACTTGGACAAAAAAAATAATTTTTATTCCTTAATCTGCAGGTGGCTAATGTTTTTTCTTTTCCTGAAACAACTAGGATTGATTTGCTCACTAGTTTATAAATGCAAGTGCCATCTTCAGCAGTTGGTTGCAAGACCAGGTAATTTGTGAGGTTAGTGAAGCTGATCTCATTAAAGCATATAAGGTTTCTATGGTTCTGCAATGCATTTAGGTTAAAACCTGAGGTCCTTCTGACAATACAAAATTTCTGGGTAAGGATGGTCCCTGTTGTCCAAGTTTCACCCGTTTCTTCTGGTGATTTTAACTGCTGTTGGTGGTATGCATCTTGGTTTTTTTCTTGCATTTTATTTAGGTTGCTGACACTGTGGTTGCAGTTTACTCACAAGATAACAACCAAACACTAATATTTGGAGAAACACTTGGATAGGTACAGTTCCTCACCCAGAATGCCTTTCAAAGCTGGATTAGAACTGACTGAATTGCAGAATATGACTGTCCCTGAAGACGATAACATCAGCAATGATTCAAATGATTTCACAGAGGTGGAAAACGGCCAGATAAATAGGTGAGTATTTTTCCACTGATGCTGCCTGTGCTAAGAAACACACTGTTTAAAAACAGCATTCTAATTTTCAGTATATGTCTTGAATTATTCATTACCAAGTCATGCTCCATTTGAAGATGTAATTTGAATTTCATATGTGACATCTGTTGGGCATAGGCTGCAACAGCAGATAAAGCAAAAAGAGTGGCAATTTATTCATCATTTTGAATCTTTCAAATTAGTCTAATAAAATGCACAAACATATAATGTAGCAAAAAGCCAACATTTTGAAATATCTGCTTGCACACAGCAAAGAACTAATAATAATTAAAACAATTAGATCAATGGCATAATTTAGGGCAAATCTCTTTGTTGACCTTTGATCTCTGATATGACAATTTAAGCCTGCCTGGCTACTTCTGTGCATTCAAGTTCCCAGGGATTTACAGCTGATGTCATTGGCAGTAAAGTAGCCCTGGTCCATGTTCGCAATTCAGCAAGACAAACCAGAAGCAGCTGTCACTCCCTGAGGTGAGGGATCACAAGAAGATGGTAAAACAGAGACTTACACCTAACTCATGTCAAGATTACAAGATACATCTATGTGTCAATATCAGTGAAATCTTTTAGGTTTGTTTAAATTATTAGGCTGTTTTTTTCCTATAAGCTGCACAGTCATTTCCAAAGAGCAGCCTGTTCCACCTGAGAGTGATTCTTTAGGCCTTCCTACCAGCCTCCAACAGGTGCTGAGCCATCCTGTTTACAGCAAAGACCTGCTGACAGACCTTGTTTGGGTTTTGTGAGCTGTAAAACAAGCTGGTTTTTGATCAAACTTCCTGTTCAAATATTGCAAACCAAGGTGGAGTATTCCAGCCCTGCCTGGCACTGGTGCTGCTGGGAAGCTTCCACTGGCACATCATCCTGCTCCCTTAGGGCTGAGCTGCTGCCACCTGTGTTTATGGTCTTTAAAAACCTCTTTTCTTGCCTTTTCTTCCTTTTGGCAGCAGCTTCTCTGGCTACCTGGAGAAACTCACTTTATGGTGTGAAAACAAAACTAATAGCTGTTTTTTCCCAAGTGAGGATAGAGTCATGTGGCTCATGCAGCCGTGAGGATGGACAGGGAACTTGGCGGTGGGTACAGGAATAAGCACCCAGCTGTGGCCATACTATGCATGTAGCAAATCAGTCAGCTGACAGGGGGTCCTGGCTGGTGGCATGGACGAGCCCTCCCAGCAGGAGGGTGCCAGCCTGTCCCCCTCCCCCCCGTTCTCGCTGAGGGGGAAGTCCTGGGGCGGTCTCCAGCTGCACCGTGTGGTGATGTGACCACAGCGCAGCTGCACTGGTGAAGATTAGAGCTGGTCAGGAATTTTCTGATGCAACTGCTTTGATGGAAAGTGCCAAAACAAAACACAAACCACTTCTGTTAAAAATAAGGGGGAGGGGGCGGGGCAAGAGCAAGACAAAACTCCCCTCAAACATTGCCAAAACAAAAGAGTTCCAGTATGAACCTGCTTGCTTTCTTGCTATCTCACTTTGTAAGGTGAAGAGCTTAGGGGCTGACGGGGTAAATTTGCTCCCTGGAGCCTGCCAGGGATTTATATCCTTGAGAGAAGGAGCGGCTGTACTGGGCTGGCTGCGCCTCCCCAGCAATTTGGCTGGTACTACCAGTAACTGTTACTGGGGAAAACCCCATTAATGCTTCATCTTTCAGTGAATGTTTATGGAAGGTGGGGAAGGATTGTGCCATATGTGCCTGATCCTCTGCAGTCACAGTGTGGTCTGTGGAGTTAGGGTGTAGTAAGCATGGGAAGGTCTGGGTCAGATCCAGTCTGCCTGCAAAAGAAAGAAGAAAAGTATGGCGAAGAAAGAGTGTCAGAAGCTCAAAGGCAGAATTTCTGATTATTTTTGTGGCTCTTAGGGCATATGAATGTATTCCACAATTTTCCATTCCTTTCTGGATAACTTTTCCTCTGCAGAGCATCATTTGATTGTAGGATGTAGCCCATTACAGATGTCTGTTCCTCTGCCAGCATGCTCACGGGACAGCTAATTACTCTTATTTTGCCCTGTATATCCCAGTGTATTGTTGTTCCCCTCTATGTCTAAACTAAGAGTTTCAAGGCAGCTCATGCTAACCACAGCTTCTGGTCCAGCAGCACTGTGGCACCAGCACAGCCCCATCAGCATCCCCTGGGGCTGAGGTTAGGGCTGAGCCACCCGTGGCCACTGCCCTGTGCAAGCACCTCCACACTGACACAGCTGATGAGCAGGCGGGCAGACCCCGCTCTGTACCCAATGCCAATCGCATCCTGAACAGACATGGTTATTTCCTTTTTATAACTAGTTTGGCAAACACCCTGTCTCCATGGAATAAGAGGTTAATGGGTGTATGGAACAACACATTTTGTGCTGCCCAGCACATGGTGCAAGACCTTGTGAAACTCCAAAGTCCATCAAAATTAGTGGGACTTTTTCTGTTGATTTCACTTGAGCTTAGATTAGATCTGTAATTTTCAACTAGGTTCTTTTGTTGTTTCAACCTGATTAATTTTACACTCTGTATTTAATTTTAAATATTTTTTCTCCCAGTGCTTAATTTTTTGAGCTTAATGTAGAGCAGAGTTTTTAAGGGTCTTTTGGAAAAGGTACACCAGGGAGAAGCTGATTCCATGTCTGGTTGTAAGCTCCAAATATTTTTTGATCTTAGAGGAGAATTTTCTAGTTTCCTTTGGATTTCCAGTCTTTTTTAGGCCTAAATATGCATTTATATATGCAGCTGTATGTAGGGAGGGGATGTTGTTTGGAAGGGGCTGTGATGGGAGGAGTTTTCCTTTGTATGAAAAAGTTGAATTTCTTCTGGGAACATCAATGACGAAATTTGCATCAAATCCAGACGTGGATGTGGTGACTTTTAACTGTGTATCCTGGTTATAAAACTTTGCCATGTCTGCACACAACTTTAAACCAGTATTTAGATGACTGCTTATCTGTAACTATGACGGTGCTCTCAGGAAGCTGCTGGCTGCATGCCTGTCTTGGTTTACAGCTACTAGGAAGTTATCAACACCCCTTGTTTGGTTAACAAGGTTCTTAGTAGGTATACCCAGTTCTGGTAAAAGTTTGATAGTTCAGTCAGACCAAGGTTTCTTCTGCATTTCTTGTTCCTGCCTGTCCTGGAAATCTTTGCATTTGCTCAAGTCAGCATTCAGTTTAAGAAGCTGCCTAAGGATAAAGTTCTATAATCTTGGCAAATTAGCCTTCCCTAACAAATGTTTAAGGCATTGTCAAATATCACTTTAATTTAATTATGTTTCAACATATCTGAGGTGGCTAAATGTTTTTTGGCTAACTCTGCTTAGCCAAAATTGTTAGCTCGGGGATACCACCTTAATCAAACATTTCTCATATAAATCCTTTGATAAATTAAATTTGGAAACCGTAGTTAAACATGGTCCTTTTAAAACAACTTTATCCATAAGACTTAAGTTTCTGGGTTTTTGCATTAAATCAAACCAGGAAAATAATTAGATGAATTAGATTACATTCTTTCCAAGCCAACAATGAGGCTTCATGCATCACAAGGATAAGTTATTTTTTGGCCAGGATATTTTATTAATGTATCTGAAAAGTTTTGCATAAGCTCTTCATACTCAGCTATGATGTAGGAAACACAACAGGAAAGCAGAAACCTCTAAGAATAGATTATATCCTTTAATGATGAGTAAAGCATTTGAAATTAAGACAACAAACAGTGCAAATTAATTTCATGCTTGTCAGAGTCACAAGGCTTTGAAGGCACAGAGAGTCCTACTGCACATTTCCACAGCACCTGTCACAGTGGCCTCTAGTCCTTAGGAGGGCTGGGAGAGGCTGGAGTAAACAGTCATTTCACTTTATTTGTGTCATATTTGTAAAGGTCAAATATACAACATTCTGTGACAATAAATAGCTCATTTTCTAAGCACATCTATTAATCAGAGCAGATGCATGTCACAGTTTAACCAGAAATTCCAGTGTTCTAACATATGTTACTTTTCATATGCAATAGGGGAACAAACCACCCTGAAATGAAAAAAAAATTCTTTCTGTTAAATCCATTGAATTACCTTCCCCTTACTTTGTGTTTTGTTTTGTTCTGTTTGTGGGGTTTGTTGGTTTGTTTGTTTTGCTGTTGTTTGATTTTGCTTGCTTTTAATTATTATTGTTATTTATTTTTAAATTTTATTTTAAGTTCAGTAATTCATTCCATTTATGGAAAACTTGCTCTGTCATATAGTACCACCTACTTACTGAGTGTGGTCCTGAGGCAATCTTCTTGTCTGGACTTGCAGGTTAAATTGCCTGCAATAGCAAATGCAGCACAGCCTCTGGATCAGGCAGACCCCATATCCCCCACCACTGCATCACTGCTGAGCTTTCTGGGTGAGCCATCCTAGAGCTAGGAGGCAGGGGCCGTGAAGCACCCTGTAAAAAAGCTGGGCACAATCTACCTTGAATTTGGAGCCTGGTAGCCACATTCCCATGTCTGACTTTGCCCTCCCATACACATCATGCAACAAAAATGGAGAAAAATGTGCAGTGTGACATGGTAAACATGGGTTGGATAAACAGCCCCATTTGTAATAGGAGATAAGCTGGACAACAAACCCAGTCCATTTTAATGTAGGACTAACTCAGAAGAAACTAATTTGGACCAATATATCAAATCAGGCTAGTTTTCTTAAAGTACCATCCAGAAGGAAAGAATGTGTTGGCCACAGAAGATACTGGTTCTCCAGAAACTGTTTACTCTGTCAGAAGTATTCTAATGGAAAGTCCCACAGTCACTTTATATTCAAGCATTATTGCACAAGTGTTGTCTTTGTCATGTGCTAGTTTTTTAACAATAATTTTCATTGAACTTTAATACCAGGTGGCAATAATAATATCTACAAAATTTGTTATTTTTGTAATTATTAAGGGGAACTGGTTGCAGAGGGATGAGGAGAAATGGGGGGAGCAGCCTAGTTACTTCTATCATAACACTGACAAAATCTAAAATGACACATGATCTCCATAAATGACAGAAGAAAGCAAAGTCCACTGATGTTCCCAGCAGCAGTTACAAATCCAAAAGAGACAAAACTCTTCTCTGCTCCTGCCTGTACAAATTGCCTGCGGGGTGTTTCAAGAGAAAGCTGGAATGTCTTTTTCAAACCATTCACACTCTGCTGCCTGTGTTCAAGAGATGAGCTTTAAACAGACATTAAAAAAAAAAAAAAAAAGCACACGCTCTGAATCGGGTTGAGATTTGATTCCATGAGGATGAAATACCTACACGGTGAGCTTTGCAAAGTTAATTTTGGATCAGTCTACCTTAGAAATGGTTACTTTTCACTTCTTAAAACAGTGGAGGAGGTTCAGTCACCTATTCCAACTGCGTTAGGGCTGGTAAACCTGGCACAGCGTCTGTGTTCTTCAGCAAATCTGTTGCTGATATTAGTAGGTTAAAAAGTATAAGAGAAGCCTACAGTTGGTCTTTATTGATATAAAGGAAGTCAAAGCAGACCAATGGGTAGGAGTCAAAGTTGCAACAAACCCGGCAAAAATATTACATACATTTTTCCAGATAAGGCTGGATTTAAGGGATAAACTAAAAAATGTGCATATCATACACAAAATGTTGACGACACAGGGCCCAGTGTTGTCAGCTGTGGAAGCCAAGTCAGCAGCATTACAGCTGCATGATTTTGGCATACACTTAGAAGCTGTGATAGCATTTTGTGCTTGTAATTGAGCCACAACCAGGGTAGTAGGGAAGTTTGATAGAGCTGTGTCTTTATGAGTTCATGGTTATATTGCCAGCCTGAATACCACTGAACATACTCAAATGATGAACAGTCTTGAGTCACAGTTTGAACTATACATTCCTGGCCAGTAAACATTCCCAGCTGTGGGAAAAAAAACAACAGTGCTGCACTCTGTGTTCAGTGTGTTGTCTCGTTTAACTTAAGAAGAGCCACCTTAATTTACTTAGAGCAAAAAGAGTCTCTGACACTTGGTGACAGCCCCTGGTTAGATATGTAACACGTACAGTGGCTGATGCATTAGCCAGTGCAGCCTAAGAACCATCTGTGGATTAACGAAGATGCCAGGGACTTAATTGTGCATAAACCTTGAAAAGATGAAAAGCTGAAAGAATGTAAATGATGAAAAGCTTTGTACAAACTAAGGGGTTTGCTGAAGACAGGATCTGGGAGAAAACAACAGCTTATCCAAATCAGAAGTGTCATAAATCCCAAGGGTACCAACACAGCTGCAGGTGGCAAATCCTGTTCTGGTGACTGCAAGTTCATAAATGTGGATATATCAAGGACATAGAACAAGTAAAGGGTACAGAGAAAGGAAAGCTGTTTATTCCATGTTTCCCTGCACAGAAGTGTTTAATTTTGCAGTATGGTGAAAACAGTATTGTGGTTTGAAAGACACTTAAAATCTGTGAGCCCTGAACAGAGCATGTCACCCAGTTCAAGATGGTCTGGGCAGTGCTGGTTGTGTGCTGCACTTCTTCATCCTCTTGGCTCCGGCCATACCTACTCTACAGTGGTAATTAAGGCTTTCACAGGGTGCCACACGGTCACCCAACACTGAGGAAACAGACAGGTTCTTTTAGGAATCCTTGTCAGAATGATGACAGCACTAAATCACAGTTACTCTTAAAACCTAATTTTCTTACCAGGATATTATGATAAGTGTAGCACAGAATTTATTATTAGAATGGCACAGGATTTCTACAAGAAGAATCAATGTATTACAATATATAAATAGCATAATATAGAATTTATAATACAACTTAAGATTTCTAGTCACCTGGATCCTCTGCAGATTGGGTCAAATCTTAATGTATTGTTTGCCCTATCAGTGTAACAATCATAATCTAGACTAGAAAATCATATAAAAGAATATGAGTCACTCCCTCAGTCCTTGGAGGAAGCAGAAGATGGTGGGGGTTTCCGTGGCCACTAGAGGGTCCCAGTTCTAGCTGTCCAGTAGCAGCTCTGGTCCAAGTTCCCCACTGAGGACTTGTAACTGTTTGATTTTAGAGACAGTGCTCCAGGTGCTGCTACACTTCCCTTTTCTGTGAGGGGAGCATCAGCACCATCTCATGGGCTGGGTGCCTGGGATCTTCAAGGCTGGCAAGGAAGGGAGTCATCAAGCTAGTGCCCAGGTCAATAAGGATGGGAGGAAGAAAATTGTTTGCTTTGTTTGCTTGGTTCACAGGACCTTCACGGTCTGATAATGAGGGAGAGGGAATAAATATGTGACCTGCTCAGTCACAGAGAATGACTGCTTGCTGTATAAAATGGTGTTAGTTATGCTAACTGTATGAGCAGGGGTCGGGAGCAGGGGGTACCAGTCACACTCACCTGTGAAGGACACCTGAAGAAGTATCTCCTTTTAGTTTCTATAGAAAAAAATTACCTTCCTGTCAAAAAAATTGGTGCTTCTGCTTTACTATATCTCCTAAAAGACCATTCTCTATATATACGTTTATCCTGATCTTGTGCTAGTATTACCTTTATTGATACTCAATATACACTGGTATCAGTGAAGCTTAATCTGACTCATTAAATAGTTGAGTTTGACCTCTTTTCACATACAGCTTTTATGTGTTCCTTATTTTGTAATCGCATGGTGCTCATGAAATTAATGTGCTCACATCTTCTAAACACTTGCTGGAAATAAATCTTCTGATTTTTTTCAGCAAGTTTATTTCAGACCGAGAAAGCAGAAGAAGCCTAACAAACAGCCACCTGGAGAAGAAGAAATGCGATGAATATGTAAGTCTCTCTTGCTGCTCTATTTACCTGTCAAAATGAACTATGTGTTGTGTAAATGAAGGGCCTTTACACATGGTCTTCAGAAGTGCTGAGTACACAAAATTATAACTTAAATTTGGGCTCCAGTAGGAACTACCTGTGCTCATCACTTAAAAAACAAAACAAAATGAAAAAACCTGAGCATTTTGGTCGAGTCAAGGGAATCTCTCTGGCTTGTGTTGGATAGCAAGGTCTGGTGGTTTCTTATGGCCTCACAATGTATAAATCATGTGCCTAGGATGTTTCACAGGTGTAGTGAAAGATGGGTCTAAAATTTAAAGTATAGTATGAGTTGTGTATTTTCTATACCTTTTACGTTAGTTTGCAAAATCTATAGGACAGAGATCAGAGTGTAGCTGTGACAGGGTTCAGTGATGCTTTTTCCTCTTTCAAACCAATTTTTATTAAGTTGTTTCCATAGCAGTAGTTACTTAAATCTGATATATTGCAAAATGTGGAGTTTGAAGCATAGATCCATGCCCTTGCTCTGTTCAAAGCTATTGCTGACACATCTGTCTTCTCCAGATCCCAGGAACTACTTCACTGGGGATGTCTGTCTTCAACCTCAGCAATGCAATTATGGGCAGTGGGATTTTGGGTCTGGCTTTTGCCTTGGCTAACACAGGAATTCTCCTTTTTCTGTAAGTATTTGAGTGGTGAGTAGCTGATCTCCATGCAGTTTCACCATATTTGAAAGAAAGTATGAGCTGCCAGCAAGCAGTCGGATTTATAGTCCATCTGTAATCAAGTACAGCATTCAAGCCTGAAAATATTAGATATAAGTTTGTTTTCAGTCAATTTTATTTTTTCAGGGGCGAAAGCCACTACTTAAAATGCTAGAACAAATTAAGTCCATGTTATTTACTGCAGACCTGAGCCTAGACAGGGATTTTTCATATGGTCCACAAGCTACACATACATTGGAAATATTCAGTAGTAATACTTACAGTGGGATAGTACCTAGTTCTTACTTGTGTCATGGGATCTCCAGAGCTTTCATTAAAACATGGTGTAATAACTACTTTTTTAAAACAGCAGAAAAAGAATATTTATATTCCTTTATATGTTACATATAATATTTTCATCTCACTCCCACAGCTTCTTCAGTTTCCTATGTGAGAGTCCTTGAAAGCCAATATAAATATAGACAAGACTTTAGTATAAAAAAGGAGTAGAGGCAGAGTACTTAAGTCCAGTAAAAAAAAAAAAAAAAGAGGCATTTTGTAAAGGAGAATTTTATAGTTTAAAAATGAAACAGTGCCAGTGAATGAGTAAGACACAGCATTATTCTGTGTTATTCTGGATCACAGTATGAGATATTTCATTGTGAAAAGTGATTGTTAAGAAATCAGTTGGGAATTGCATGCAGATGAATATTAATTGAGGAAAGAAATACAATAATTTACAGTCTTTGAGAACTGTTCAACACATTTGTTGAGTTTAGAGATTACTCTGAAGAGGTGTCAATTCTTGAATGCCAAATCTAAAAATATAGAACTTTTGTTATTTCTTAGGTTTTTTGGAAGTGCGTAATATGAGACCTGTATATAGCAGAGGATGGCACAAGGGGTACATATAGCCATCTGCTATGGGGTTTTGTGCCAGGATAGCAACATCCATGATGCCATCTTACAATTTGCTGTGTCTGGGTAAAATCTAGGAATAATCCAAGGAGTTAATCCATTTACATTAAGAATATACAAAGTTTTATAATTGTGTTGTCAGTAAACTAGGCTATAAAGTAGCTGCTCTCTAATGTAGGTCTTTCTTATGCAGAGCAACTGAGTTTATTTTTGTTGCTTTTTTTATGTAGTACTCTATCTGTATGTGATACTCCATCCATGCTCTAAAAATCACATCTCTGAGGGCACAGACTGGATGCAAAAACTACTGTAACCAGGGGAAAAAAAAAAATGTTACCTCTCTTGTTATTGCTTTTGTGATAATAGTGTCTCAGCCAAGGACCACCCTCAGTTTATTCTTACTGCTTTAGTTTTCTATAATCCCATCCTCTTCTCATTCTTTCAGCAGTTTTTCATGAGAATGAAGTGAAATGTGAAATGTGTTTGCTCTAAAGGATGTAAAAAAGCAGTTTCTTTTAAGTGAAGTAGCTCAGACCAGTGATGTGAACACCAGAGAAACTTCTAACAGTGGTGACTGGTCTCATCTTGGCCCAAACAGTGAGTGTATAGATCTGTACCTCCACATTGTACAAAAACTGCCAAAACTGATTGTAGAGATTTTATATAGTAAATAACAACAGCATTATTCTCTACAGAATTAACTGTGTGTATTTAAAAGTGGATAATTATTTTTGTTAGCTTTATAATGCCTTTAGATCTCTTGGTTTAGAGATAGACCAGCCCACTGACATCAAAAGTAAGGAAGCTAGCAGGACCTAACGGACCAGGCTAGCAGAGCTTTCCCCTTTGAAGGCTGGAGATACAGGATCCTAACATGGTGTCTGTAGTTATGCCTGAAAGTGCTTTAAATGTTCCTTTATCATGCAGTAACCTCAGAGTTAAACATAGTCCATTAGAATTAAATTTTTTTCTCACGCTCTCACTCAGTGCATTTTTCCCATAAATGTATAGCTCTGCTGTCCCTATCAAAGGTAGGGAAAAAAAATTTCTGCTTTACAACTGATTAAAGATAGAGTCCTAGCAATACTTTAATAGTTTTTTGCACATGAGAAAGCACTTACATTCATTGTCTTGAGTAGCATAGTTCTGGAAAGTTTCTAGGTTGCTTTATCCAGCATTAGCATGCACCATACCTGGTGCATACCATACCTGGAAAGTGGAAAGGAGAGGTGGAAAAATGAAAGGCGCATTTTCAGTGCTAACAAGGCAGACCCATCCTGATTTCCACTCTCCTGCAGTGTGAAGTGTGCACTGCTGAGCACACCTGGATCAGTTCAGATCCTATATTCTTGGCATAAGACATGCAACATAAATATGACAATGAGTATATACTCTCACATCCTCTTTGCTTAACTTAGTGGCATAGCAAAATGTCACACTTTCTAGGCAAAACAACTGAGGTAGGAACTCAGAGGAACTTAATCCCAGTATGGTTGATAACCACAGCCTGAACCAAAGAAGAGCATCCTTTCATGTATGCAAACAGGGAGAAAACCTTTCTGCATAAAGACGGTGCAAAAGACTTGGGAGGTTAGATATGAGCCAGGCTACTTAGGGGTGGCAGAAGCACTCATCACTGCCTGTGGTTTTATCCTGGAGAACCAGGACCGGAGTGATAGATAGCACTGCAGAGACATACAAGCCAGCCAAGTACAAGGTGCCTTCAGCCTGTGTTTAGCCCAGCACTGCATGTCATCTGAAAAACCCTGCTGAGGCACAGAGGCTTGTTAGATGAGGGATAGTATGATACTACAGATGAAGTTTCACACTGCTTTCTGCAGCTGCTTCTGCTAGGGTTGGCTGGAAGCACTGATGAAGTTGCAGCCTAACTCCTCCAAAGGTGGAGGAGTTTACAGCCTGGCAGACCAGCCCTCTGGGAGGACCTATAGTGGCAAAGCCCATGTTCTGCCATGCTATTCTGTACCCAATACCTTCTGAGGGTTCAGAGCTGTTCTGTGGAATAAGGCAAGTGCCTGCATGAGCCTCACAGGTATTCTGGCCCTAAAGACTGGGACTCCACAGGGGGCTAGGGACAGCATGTGTTTCAGTTGATCTGGTGATGTGGCACAAGGGAGCAAACAGCAGTGGCATCACAAGAACAATTTGGTTTTCCTTGCACTGTGCCAGTCCCCTGCCCTAAACTGTTTATTCTGGATTTGTTGGGGGGAGGTGACTTTTGCATGTGCCAGTTGCTTGCATAGCTGCCAGCATTTCTTTAAAAGCAGGCAAAATAAAAAGTAGTGGACTGTTTTGGGGACTGCAGTGCAATCTCCCCTGCTTCTGTTTTGAATTTGTGCAAAGCGAACAGCATGGACATTTTCATTCCTTTCCAAGGGGTGGTTCTGGCGTGACTATCTCTGTCCATACCACAGTCCTAACACAAACAAGTTTTTCATACAGCACTAATGAAAATGCCAAGCGTCTCAGTAAGAAACCTATGGGGAGCTAAGGACAACAGATCAGATAAACACCTGGCTGCTTGGGAGTGTTATTTTTACCGCTGCAAAGGCTCCATGAGCTCAGAGCCTGAAAACCAGGAGCTTTTAATATTAAAATAGACTTGATGCTGGCATGCGGAGCTGGAGCCATTTGGGGCTGGGAGTGAGTCAGCCCAGCAGCTGAGCACTGGAGGCTGTGAGCACCATGGCTGCAGGCAGACAGAGAGAGGCGTAATAACTCTGCAGGGAACAAGGACAGGAGCTGGGCTTAGGAAATCTGTAAAAAATGGCACAGAGTAACCTCAGCCAATACAATCTCCCTTTCCTTCTCCACCTTCTTGAGGAGAAACACCCCTTGGGCTGTATAAAGTGTGTGATGTTACTGTCAACCATCATTCTTTGTTGGCAAAAGATCGGTTCCTCCTATCACATTGTTATGTTTCTCCTCGATCTTTTGTCCCCAAGAAACTTGTGGGTCATTACTTGGTGCTCAAGTATTTCTAAGCTAAAACAATGAAAGGGGTGGAGGGGGGAAGGAGGCTTCCCATCCTGTTCTTTCTATGTATTCCTATGAAAAAGGTGTGTTGTTGCCTATCTATGGCAGCAGCTTGTTTTCTTTTAATTTTAGGCTTGTTTTTCTCAATGTCCTGAGGGTAGTTGTCATACTAAAGAGGAATTGCCAACAGATTGTCTGAATGCTCTTCATGCACATCACAAAAACATCATCAGGTCTTTGTGTGTCAGGATGTTGGAAGGGAAGGCACACATGGTGCTTGGCTTAAAGACATGGAGCAATGAGCAAATGTGGTTTTATGCACTTAGCCCCCGGCACTGACTAATTATCATTTGTGCCAGCAAGTTCTCTACACAGACAGTTTGGTCATTATTTCCTGCAATTCTTCTACATGAAGTCAAATTATAGATCATGGCAGAGCAGGAGTGACATCAGAGAGGGAACACCACTCCCCACCTAGATGAAGTATAAGCTTTTGGTTTCTGCCTCTATTCCCAAGGGAAGCCAGCTGGTCCTTAACTTCCCACCTCATCCCCTTCCTTGGGTACTGAGAAGCGCATAAAAAGCCATTTGGGCACCCCTTTGGTAATATATGGAATAGGTCCTGGTATGGAAGTGCTTAAATAGAGGACTTCCCTTTGAAATTTGTACTCTGCTTCCAGAAAAAAGCTTTAGGGTGGATGGTGAGGGACATACCTGGCTCACCTCTGCTCTGATTAAATCTTAACTCCTACCTGATAAAACATCTTTATTCTTGCTTCTTTCAATATGGGGAGGTGTTAACACTGACAGGCTGCACTCTGCAGCTCCATAAGTTTTACTTGGTTGAATCCCTTTGCATGCAAGGCTTTTTACCTCCACGGTGGTGTGGTGCAAATGCATATAGTGTGTGGATCACATGTATTTTTAGGGCTTTTTGCATTGTCAAAAGAGTATAAAAATTATCTTGGAGTCAATGTGACTATGACATGTCATGAAATATTTCAATGTTAGAACTCAGCTCTTCCAGTAAGCTTTATTTTTCATTCTTTTGTAGGCTGCTTTTGGTTTCAGTGACACTGTTGTCCATTTACTCAATATATCTCCTGTTGGTGTGTTCAAAGGAAACAGGTAACTTACTATACCATTTCAGTAGAACTGTAAAGAACGAGAGGTGAAAAGTGCTCATATAAGGCCAGGTGCTTTGCGTAAGGAGTTTCCTTCACTTTACTGACATAATAGAAATAGCACATTTTGGGTCAGAAGCCCAGGATTAAGAAGCATTTATGACATGACAATAGAGAACAGCATATGACCATCACTATAAAGAGAAAAACATACACCAAAAGAATGAATTCTGCTACTGTGAAATGTTGTCTTCAGTGAGCAAGAAGGAACAGCTCATATAGTTTCTTTGCATTACAAAACCAATTTCAAATGAAATATAAGGAATCTTTAACTGTGGTGAAGTTTACCTGGAAATACAGTTCATCCGTAATGGTCAGTATGAAATTCCTGATAGCCTTTTGGTGTAGTAGGAGATTTCCTAGAAGAAAATAAAAGGAAACAGTTCCTCCACAGAGAGAAGTGTATCAGTAAGCAAAATATATTCTAAACACAGAAATTAGAAGTTACCTACAGTGTTAAATGTCACTGTGCTCTGAAGCCCAAGGGACTCTTTCCTTGGGTAACAATCTCTGAAGACAGCTTTTTAAAATTATCTGTGCACAAGAGCACTGTAATATTTTAATATGTACTTTGGACACACGTGTTACTGTCATATCATGTGTAACAGCAGCAACTGCCTATTTAAATTAGGTACATACACCTAATTGTGGACACTTTTGTGCCCTGTTAGTTCCTAAAATCTAAGCTGACTTCTATGCTGCTGGTACATTTAAACTCAAACTGATTGTTTATACAAGCTTCAAAGCAGAAATGTCAGCTGTAAGGACATATAGAGAAAACCAGACAATGGGGTGCATTTTAAAAATCATCTCTACAGAGTAACAACTGCAGTATTTCTCTCTCTGTTCTCATGCAGCTCATCACCTTCACAACGTCCAGTGTTTTTCTCCACCTAAATCACAACTAATGAAAAAAAATACTTAAGAAAGCACAAACCAATCAATAGAATAGTTTCTCAAGCTTGACAGATATTTAAAAAGAAATTTTAGTTAAAATTTATGCCTTTCCCTGCTTTGAATTCACACATTAAGGCTTTGTCATTAGAAATCATAAATCATCCTGTAAACCAGTGGTTGCCCTCATTGGGATGATGAGTCAAAGTGGCGGTACTGTGTCTGCTGTGGCCAGGCTGCCAGTGCTGACCTGTGGATCCTGTGGTACCCAGTTTTGTGTGGAGAGGAGGCTTTCCATGACACTCGAATTGAGGGCACAAACCTAATAGGCTGGGATGGGGATACCACCAGAACATGGTATGTCACTAGAGGTATTGTCACTAGAGGTATAGACAGACTCATTAAAGGGGTGTAATAGCCTCATTAAGAGCTTCAATTTCAAAAGTGACTGGCAGCCAACAATAACATTTATATATGTCAAGAAAACACTCCTACATAAGTTTCAGCCCTAGTATTACAAGAGAGCTCTCTATTCATTTGCAAAGGGCAGATATGGCTTCACAGATGGGTGGTTAGCTGAAAAGGAATCATAAGTGTTTCAATTCAACAGCTTTTGCTGGTGTATTTGTTACCTTTCTCCTTGTTTCTTTTCATGCAGGCTGTATGGTGTATGAAAAGCTGGGTGAACAGGTCTTTGGTACCCCAGGGAAAATGATTGTCTTTGGATCCACATCTCTCCAGAACGTTGGAGGTAAAGGAGATGAGGGGTATGGAAAAAAAAACCCTGGAAAATCTTAACAGTGATTGGCTGCCAACCAGTCAGGTTCCTCCTTCTCGCTGTAGCATTTTGGGAACTTCACGCTCCTCAACACAGCTGTGGCTAACAGTTTGCATGCAGCCCTTTAAAAATGCTGCATCACTGAATGATCAGTAGTTTACAGTTTATAGTTCAGGGTCTTCTATCATCAGACAGCGGGAAGAGGTTCAGGATGCTTCTCTGTACATGTTCTGCAAAACATCTTACCCATTTTCTAATCTGACTTTTTTCTTCCTGCAGCAATGTTGAGCTATCTCTTCATAGTTAAAAATGAACTACCTTCTGCCATAAAGTTTCTAATGGGAAAAGAAGAATCTTTTTCGTAAGTTAAATTCATTTTTATTAGATTATAGAAATTAACATTGTGTAGATAAGTCTAAGCATATGTTTATAAAAGCTCTTAAGTATTGGATACTCTTTAGATTTGTCAAAGTAGATTTCCACAGGAATATCTCAGAGGCTTAATAAAAATGAGGACAATTTTGGGAAGGAAAAGAAGATGGAAAAGAAAAGAAGATGGATAGGAAATGAGAGGTTAAGTCATCAGTAACTATTCCATACACCAGATTTTCATGAAGAACTGTAATTTATACAAACCTCTTATCATAGGATCCAATCTTTTACAATATTAGGCAACACTTAGAACCATAGAATATATTTGGGACAGTTTAAGATGTTATGTATTAAGTTTAAGATGCTATGTATTTCCCTGTGTTCTTAGCATCTTAAAGGATTTTGCTCCTGAAGCCCTCTCCATAGTATGAAATTCTTTGGTGCTAGATAGCATATGACGATGGCAAAATACTAGTTTTCTACCACTTATTACTCCTTGACATTTAAACAGCTTCTTTAATAGAAGGGTGGTATTTCTTTATAGTAGTAAATATCCTTTGCACTGGGTTATATGGTGTGCTGTAGTGCAGAAGAAGAAGGTAGGGAACTCATTCTTCAGGCTTTCATACTAAATTGGACCAAGCAGTGGAAATAGGTCATGCAGAATGTCACCAGCATTGTCCCTTCTCCCTCTTCTTGTTTTCCAGAAGGATTAAAAGCACTTTGCTGGGAGGAGGTACAACCTTGGGCTGGCTAGTGTGTGCCCACTGTGCTGTATGTGTGGCCTATTACTTGATCATTCCTCATCCTGGCAGAGTGGCTTATATCAGGTTGCAGAGGGTATTGTTCTGCCTCTTGGTCCCACTCACTGATCTCAGCAGCAGGGTGATATTTTATCTAGTGACTATGAAACCTACTGTATCTGAGTCAGAGAAGTGCCATGTTTTAATGACTGGATACTTAATGAGTCTCAAAAGTCTAGATGTAGACCCATCTGTCCATTTGTAGGACCTTGTGGGCTAAGGAGACTAAAGATAATCCTGTAACTGCAACAATCAAAAAGGATGACTCTGAGGAAAACCAGAGAGGGTTTCAGGTGTGCTCATGGTGGTGTCTTTTTTTAATGTTTTATGCAGGGCATGGTATGTGGATGGGCGGATTCTTGTTGTCACAGTGACGTTTGGTATAATCCTCCCTTTATGTCTCCTTAAGAACTTAGGTAAGATGCAAATACCATTGTGGGAATAAAAAAAAAAGGAGCCCAGAGATAATGCCACTGCCAGACACCCTGGCTACTCAACTTTTTTTAAAAAAAGTACTCTTGTAATCTAAGCAGCCTCCTTGGTCCAGGAATAAGCTGTGTTTTGAGCATCTTGGAACAAGTAGGCCTAAATTGTCACAGCAGTTGGACAGTATAAACCACCTTTATTCATACAATTGTGGAAATTAATTTTAAAAATTATATTTAAGAGGGCCTTCCTTTCATAAGGCAATTCTCTTTTATATGCAGCCTGTAAAAATAAGTTAACAAATTGTGAGATTACAAAAAAATATTTTTTATCATTGTCAAAATTTTTAGTGAGGTGAGATTAATTGATCTTTGAAGTAAGATGCATATAGAAGATTCCACTTTCAAACATATTTGAGTCCACTGCCATTAGGTACACAACGTATTTTTTAAAATCATGTAGCAAGCTTCAGCACTGAAGTCCTGTTGGGATCTTTCTTTTGAGAAAATAAGCCAAACACAGCTGAGGTGGCTCATATCAGGGAATTTGGGTAGCGTTCTGATTGCAATTGCACATTTTCAGGTTTGTGACAATTATCGGAGCCCCTTTCAAAAGTAAAATTAGTTTAACTGCCCTAAAGGTGACCCTCAGGAAGTCAAACCAGTCAGAGTAAAGCTCATGCTGTTCTGAAGGCCAGGAGGCTGCAATGTGGGAGACTCTTATACCAGTAGGACATACTTTTGTCCTGCCCAGAAGCTCATGATACACATTAAGTAGATAACACATTTAAACATTTAATGAAGCAGAAATAGAAGAATTAAAAACCAAGATATGTCTAATAAAATTATTTTGTATGACATTTCCTTTTAATTTCTTTCAGGGTATCTTGGCTATACCAGTGGATTTTCATTAAGCTGCATGGTATTTTTCCTGGTAGTGGTAAGTTCAGCTTGTTTTCTTTGTTGGATAAGAGTGACTTGATAGGATATTCACAATTTCTCTGATTTTCTAATTTTAATTTGCTCTTTATTATTTTTAGCAATTAGATGTCTTCTGCTCTCTTTCTAGGTTATTTACAAGAAGTTTCAAATTCCCTGTGGTGGATCAGAACTAAATGCAACATCATCTATCCTATCAAATAGCTCAGCACATGAACATATGTGTAAGCCAAAGTATGTTATCTTTAATTCCAAGGTATGTTTCTTTTTATAATATTTATTTTTCATTCACATAATATATACGCCTGCACCCCGTGTTCTTAATGCAATCAGCTCCACATAGGGCTTGATTCTCCATGCTTCCATTATGTTCCAGTGGGCCTTCTTGCCCAGTCTTATGGAGATGCCATGTACAATGTACCTCCTTGCAGTCATGCTCTGCCCCAATAGTAGATGTGCTAAGGCTGAATGCCCAAGCTACCACCGGACAATTCATGCTTTATTTGGAGAGTTTTCCTTTCCACTACTTCTCAGTATCTGTGCTGCAACTGCGCCTTTAGGCTGTAGCTCAGTGGAGGCTGAGTAAGCCATTCCTGCACCCAAAGCCCAGAAATAATCCCTCTGTCCTTCTGCACACAAACCACTTCTTTGTGACGGGGCATGTGTTTCTGTAGCCATATGGTGAACTGGATCGTGAAAAGGATACAGTTGAAAGCTAATCCAGCAAAAATTTGATTGCCTTTCAGCTGGATGCTTTCCTCCATCACCACACAGCTGCAGGAAAAGTTGTGCCAAGAGAATGTGAAAGAGCAACTGGCGGTAGCTGTGGGAGCAGGAGGACTGCTCCTGTCAGCTGTACTGGGGTGCAGTGCTTGTTAAAAAGCACCGGATCCAGCAGGGCAGGGTCCTCAGGGTGTCACAGTCGCATTCATAAGGAATGCACATGTGTAGCATATGAGTGCAAAATTTATTATTTTTTAAAATTCATCATACCAGCTTCAGTTAAAGAAGCCAATCTGGGCACTTTTCTGTAATTGGGGGTAGCCATCAGCCCAGATCCCGTGTAACAGACCAGGAATTAGTTAACTTGGTGTTCAGTAGCCGCTTAGGTGTAGGCTTATTTTAGATAGCATTGAAGGGCTGTCTTCTACAGTAAGTGTCAGCATTTGCCTGAGTTGATAGAGGCACATTGGAAGGATCCATCCTTCTGAATTAGGCATGCTGGAGCTGAACCTTAGAGGTTTGCCCTTGGGGACAACAGTTGGCCAAGCATTTTAACAATGTTGGTGTATGAGAGGAGAGGTGGTTTCACAGAATCAGAGGATGGCTGAGGTTGGCAGGGACCTGTGGAGATCATTTGCTCAAGCCAGGCCACTTAGAGCTGTTTGCCAGCACGATGTCTAGGCAACTTCTGAGTAACTCCATGAATGGAGACTCCACAACAGTAGCATGCCGTGAGTGAAAGAGAGGAGGTGGCACAGACCTGAGTGAGGAAGGAGAGCAAAGAGTGTATTTAGTGAATCTGTTGGACCTGAAGTGTGCCCCAGGACAGCTTCTGTAGGAAGGGGATGCCTGTGGCCAGCATGAGCAGATGCCAGAGAGCATGGGATTGCTGCATGTAGGGATGTAGTCATTTTGTCCTCAAAGGAGGACCTAATTTTCATGTGATCTCTGCTCCTACCCGTTCCATGGGGAGAACAGAAGTACTTGGTCACTGAGATAATTTGTGAAGTTTGGTCATATGGTGAGGACTGAGATCCACTCAGGTTTTTGGTGGAGGAGGGCTGAGGTCCCCCCCCAAGAGGCCTCCTGCACTTTCTGGTGACATAACGGTCTCTTTCTTTCCCCAAGGAAAAGCATACTCCCTCCACAACCCTCCTAGCCCTTTTATTGGCCTGGGAAATGAAGGGATTCAGTCTGGTACCTTGAAATATCCATTTATTTGTAAGTTCTGCATTCCTCTTCTCTTTTCTTACAGTCTGTATATGGGCTTCCTCTTCAGGACTTCAGCCTTAGCACCATGGGTGCGCACCCCTCACCATGCCAAGGCAGGGTAGCGTAGCGGTGACCCACCATATGTCCCTGTTACGTGTGACGGTGTGCTAGTAATGGTAACAGTAGCCGGGCAGGGAAACCCATCCCAGGGAGCAAAACCAGCAGCCACATGGTGTCCAGTGCTACACTCTGCGAGCAGAGTCATGACTGTGCTTGCACTACCAACACGAAGACTTTGTCCTCCTGTTGAAAGAGCGCTTCTCCCCTTATTTCATTAAATATGTGCTAATTAACAGGTCTTCTGCCTTCTCTGAAGGCTTTCAGCGTTTGCTTGAAGAGTCCAGAGATTTGGGAGCTGAGGTAGTTGAACACAGATAACTTCTTCATGCTGCTGGAGAAATATTTCTTCTTAACTTCTTTTCTGAAATTCTCTCCAAACAGACCGTGTATGCTTTGCCCACCATTGCTTTTGCATTTGTGTGCCACCCGTCAGTCCTCCCAATTTACAGCGAACTTAAAGAGTAAGCCTTTCTCTTTTCTTTTACCCCAGTTAATTGTTTTGAACCGCTTTACATGGAAAATATTAGCACAGAGGTGCTCTGAGTCATTCGTGCCATTTGGAGGAGATGTGCTTTAATAACACCCAAAAAGCCAGCGAGCGTGGCTGTCAGCTAGGAAATCTGGCCTCCCAGGCATGCTGCTGGGGCGGGGTGAGGGATGCTGAGGATAATGTAATACTTAGGGAGTTTTCTCTGGAAGTACACAGCACCCTGGGGAGAGCCAAGTTGTGTTGGTCGTTATTTGGCGTAGGAGAGAGGTGTGTTCAGCTAACGGCATTTGTTCCAGTGCAGCTAAAACTCTGTTGTGGTAGCAGGAGAAAGAAGTATTGTCAGCCTCGCCAGTACGGAAAGATCTTTGCGGGTACGGCGTTCTCACTGACACCTCCGGCTGGGCAGGGCTGCGGGAAGTTGGAGATTGACCCTGCTGCAACATCACTGGCAACCCTGGGGGGCTGCAAGGGGGTTCTGGGCCATAGGGGGAGCCCCAGGGTAGAGGTCAGCGACAGTCAGACTCATGGATGCCCTCAGGTCTTGGCCACTTGCTGAGTGCTTTTTCTTTCAAGAGACTTCAGCAGGTTCCAAGTGCCTATTTAGGGCATCCTTCTGTGGATTTAAAAGTCTAAGTTTAGGTACTGGAATATGAATATTTCAGAACAAATATCTAGAAACTGAATGTTTACACTTAACCTGCTTTACAGGTCTACAGTGGTTTGCATACATTCAGTATTTCCTAGCCATGGGGACACAAATACTTCTCTGCAAACATTCAGAATGGTCTTTTTTCCCTCTGTATAATTTTACTCTTCCTTTATTTTGACCTTTTAATTTAATTACTAAAGTGTCTAAGGGCTGTCCCTCTCCACTCTGCTTCACCCTTCACTCTGTTTAAGCGAGTATGGCCAGGGAGCAGAGCCACAGGGTAGACCCACCATTTCTGGACTTAAAACCCCAAGTAGGGTTCATTTCCCCAGTCCTTCTTTTGCTTGTGCAGCTGTCAGTAAACTCCTTGTTTAAATGAAAATGCATTCATGAATCTCCCCAGAATTACTATGTTTATGAAAAAACTTAATACATTTTTAAACAGCTATTGAAAAATCCATCCCAACCATTTTTATACGTTCTTTTCTTTCTTCTTTCTCCAGCCGTTCACAGAAAAAAATGCAGTTGGTTTCAAATATCTCATTTTTTGCCATGTTTGTGATGTACTTTATGACTGCCATATTTGGCTATTTGACTTTCTACGGTAAGTATGCAGTTCTTTACTGATCAAAGTAGAAAGGGAATACATATAAAATCTATAGCATTTCCCAGATGGAAAGGAAGGTCCCATCCACATATTTTAAAATACTTTTGTAAATAATTTTCATTAAAAGTTTCATACTGAAGTACAAATCCTTTTCCCCTGTGGATTAAAAGCACAAGCAGGAGTATTATGTGCAAAAGGCGTATTCAAAACATGAGGGAGATTTGTTTAACATAATTGGGGATTAGCTGGGCCCTACTCACATTTTCATTCCGAGGTCCTCACCTAATCTTGTGTACACTGATAATGACAGAAGTGTGCACATCTTCATATAATGAGACAGATTTGAGAGCAGGTCCTATGAAATAAGCATCAAATCAGCCATCACAGATTTTTCATTTCCTTATTGACACTTTCATCATCGAGGCAAAGGACCAAATGTTTTCCCTGTGTCTCTAGAGCTGACCCTTTCAGGTCTTGATTAAATAAACTGGCAGTAAAGGTAGGGAAGCTTCAAGTGTTTTCCCAGCTCAGCTGCCAAAGGGTGGTCAGTTATTTCAGTGTTTGAGACTCCCTGCCTCTTTTCATGAACAGCAATTCACTTAAAGAAACAAATTATATTGTATCACTAAAGGCTACAACATGTATGCCTTAAAGGCACAATTATTAAGTAAAGTAGGATAAAATATGAATGCTGCCCAGGAAGACACTCCCATGTTTCAGTATAATGGGAACGCTGAAAAGTAGTATCTTTTTCCATAAACCATTAAGGGGTTACAAGACAATAAAACTGATGTTTGCCTTTTACTTCAGAGTAAGGTCATCAGCCTTCTCCACCCTGTTCCAAGTGACCTTTTTGTTACAATCTCCTCATTCATGATACCATTCCTTGTACAACAAGAGAAAGAAAATAAGTAAATATGAAATGTGGCTTTTTTTTTTTTTCTCAAAGATGTACCTATCTCATATTTGTTTTCTCAGGCTCTCATTCTGATTATGAGACCTTGAGTCTGCATGCTTTGAAGTAACTTGAGGTCATCTGTTATAATTTTCCCGATAAAACCACAAATACACTGCAAGTGACAACAGCACCAGCCGTTCTCATCCAGCTGCTCCCGTCTAACACATTTTTGTAAAAATGCATCAAATTAGCAGCCTCAGGGAGCAAGTGGGTGTAAATCAGCATGGACCCCTTCGCTTTGGCAGGGAGGAGATTCTGATGTGATTGCCCCAGGGATCTGAGGAGGCAGATCCGTGGCGCTCCTCTCTGGGAATCTCCCACACCCCTCAAGGATGAGGGTCTGGAGTCCATGGAGGAGGTAGGGGCTGCGTCCTTCTGGCCCTCCTGAGGGGGAATGGCGGAGGAATCCCTGGGGTGTCTCGTGTGCCTCTCCCCATGTCAGGTGTCCCTGCTCCCCAGTGCCATGAGCCAGTGGGTGGAAGCTGTGTGGCTCTGTTGGAGCTCCTGCAAGGGTCAGTGCCATGACAGGCAGCAAAAAGGACACTGAGGGAATATAAAATTCCTCCACTTTGATCCTTCTTCCCCTTAAGACTGACAAGACCTTACCTGTAATATGTTCACTTACAGTTTCTAACCCTCTTCTCTACCCTTACCTGGGTAAGAACAACATTTTTATTGTGGCCATTTCTTCTTTGCACCAATAGTACTTGTCTGTTTGCTGTGTTCTCAAAAGTGTTGCGGTGATGACTATATTTACATTGCAGAATTACAGAAAAGAGGTGTTTTTCTTCCCCTAAAAGGTCACACTGTGGTTGGGCTCTGTGGTGTATCTAGCTGAAAGGAAAACAGACCTTCAACTGTAAGCCTTGCCCTTCACTTCCTACCTGGCTGCAGTCCGTGAGCGGTACAGAAGTTGCAGTCTGTGCTTGCAGGAGCAGAGTAAGCTCTGTGTCGCAGAAGCTGTGCATGTGCCCGGCTTGAAAACCCCACTCCTAATCTGCAGGGAGGTGGGAGAGTGTTTTCTTTCTCCTGGTGGGGATTCGAGCACTATGTAGGTGGTATTGACCTGTGGTGTCTGCCTAGAAGGGCGTCCTGGGGGTAGTGCAGGCATTTTGCCACAGGACAGGTCCCTCTACCTCCAGGAATACATGAGGGTTTACCAAGTGCCAAAGATTTTAAATTAGATGTGGCTGCCGAGTTCCCTTTAAGGACTTTGGTTTAAGAGCTGTTACATTAACCACTAGCTTTCTAAGATTATCAGGCAGAAACAAAACCTGAGCCTAAAAAGGGGCAGCAAGTATGTTTTGTGGTGTGCTTAACACCCGCCCCCCTTAGGTTATTGCTTCTAGATATTTAAAAGTTAAACAGCAAACGCATAGGTCCCTCAGCAACTTGGTTTTCCTGTTGTTTAGCACACACAGACCTGCTCTGCACTATTTATCACAGCTTCAAGGAAACATTTTTGCAGGAGGTCATTAAAGTATCAGCAGCGCCTCCCCATCAGGCACCCTCCCATGATATGTCTTGGCTGCTGGGACCTCCAGATGGCGTGGAGCCAAGCTGCAGGAACTGCTGGGGGGGGTTGGCAGGCTCAAGATTAAAAACCATCAGGGCAGCCCTCAGAGGAGCTGCTGAGGGATTTGAATACAAATATCAGAACATCCCACTGAGAGCTGACCAGAGATAGGCTCTGTTCTTGGTTGAGAATAGGGGCACTGCTTTTTGCTGTAAGTCTATTTGCTATTTAGACTAAGATCAAAACCCCATATTAAGTTCAGCCATTGCAGTGCATGTGGTTATTTTTATATCATTTTAAACTTTAAAATAATAAAAAAAAACCCCATGGGACCAATTAGAAATAGCTTATTTCACTTTACTTATTTTATATATGTTTATATGTAAGCAAACTTTCATGTATGTCTCACTGTTGTCTTTCCTACAGTGAAAACTACCTTAGACTTAGGTGTGTGCTGACTTGAATTAGGATGCTTTCCTAAATCAGGCCTCCAAAGGAATAATCTGGAATAATGGGATCATTGGGATTTGGTTCAAAGTGCTGTTTTAACTCAAGAATGTTTCATTACACACTCTTTTGTTTGCAGATAAATCACTTGTTGTTCAAGAAGGCTGTTGTTAAGCAATGATTTTTGTGAATGAATTGCCTGTTTGCCAGAACACTTATCTTACTGTCTTTTCCATAGACGATGTGCAGTCAGATCTGCTTCACAAGTACCAGAGCAAAGATGACATCCTCATCCTAACTGTGCGCTTGGCTGTGATCGTTGCGGTGATACTCACGGTGCCGGTGCTGTTTTTCACTGTAAGTAAAAAGCTCCACATGGTTTGGAAGGCGGTAACAGCTGTACACAGCACATTTCTTCAAACCACAGTCCAGCAGCTGCTGAGGCAGTGAAGTTGCAGCCACAAAAAGAGCTTGAGCTTGGATCAGTCTTTTCCCACACCAGACTCCCACTAACTTCTGGTGAAGTTTTCCCTGCAGGAAATAAAGTAATCACTTTTGGTCTTAAATCTGTTTTAAATTGAATTCACAAGGGCCCTCTCTTGCTTCACGTGACTTCACTGGAGCAGGCTCAGAGGTGAAGTCCATTTTTAAATGCAGAAGGAACCCAAAAGGCACTTTAGAAAGAGAAGAATATCCTACTTCAATTGCATGTATACCTATGGTTTTGAAATATCAAAATAATTTTAAGGATTATTTAAAATGACATTACATCAGATACCCCTGACAGATCTATGTAATGCTTGTTGCCACATGAAGAACCAGTAAAATAAACATGGGAAGCTTTGAATTGGCTTACAGACAATTGGCTGACAGAGAACTCTCTCTTTCTCTTCCTACAGGTGCGTTCATCATTGTTTGAGCTGGCTAGGAAAACAAAATTCGACTTATGCCGTCATGTTTTTGTTACTTTTGTTCTTTTGGTTATCATCAACCTGTTAGTCATTTTTATCCCATCCATGAAGGATATTTTTGGAGTTGTAGGTACAGTATCCTGGTTTTGCACTACTAATAAAAGACTGTTGTTAATCAGCAACACAATAATTATCTGTTGCTGATAGCTAACAAAACTCATTTATTTGAATTTTGCAGGGGTCACTTCTGCCAATATGCTGATTTTCATTCTTCCTTCATCGTTATATTTAAAAATTACACAGCAGGATGGATCAAAGTTGACTCAGAGGATTTGGGTATGTATTCATTTCCCATCGATGCAACACTTTGGACTTTTCACTCCTTATCATGTGCTAGGTGCAAAGCATACCTAATCTGGACATATGTGTGAGCTTCTTTACATTATTTTCCCTCCTTGCTTAATTCAGTTGGCAACTGTGCTTGCCCTTCTCCTTTTCTTACCTTGGGGGTCTCCTGGTGCAGGGGCCGCACCATGTGAGGCACCTTGTGTTCTGCATGGCCCTTCTCTGCCAAGCGAGCGGCTCTTCCCCTGGCTGGCAAGCAGCAGCTCTGCAAGCAGCGGTAGCTGTCAGCAGGGTGCAGGTACCACCCCAGCCCACTTAGCAAACCTTTCATCCCAGTAAACTTTCTCCATTTCTGTATGTTGATCCAGAAAGCATGCAAAGAGCTTCATTTATGGTATTCTTTGTGGTTTTAATGGGCCTGAGTCAGATTTACGGTGCTTCTACCAAAAACAGTCAGCTGAAATGTTAGCCTTGTGGCATGCATGAGCAGATGGGAATGGGCATCATGAAATTTCCCTATGATCCCCACAAAGAGCTGCAGCAGAAAAGACACACACAACACTCCTGTGTATTCCCAGTCTAATAGGGTGTGCCCTGAAAGCATCATAAGTTTCAGACCTTTCTACTCTGAGCATACATGCAGGAAAGCCATGTTTCACTTGTGGCTCCATCCACAGACATCAAGATGACAGGGCTGAACTTTGATGGACATGTATCCAGTAGGAAGAGTATACTTATTTCCATGAGGCTTTGACAAGAGCAGAGCTGATCGGTCCAAAAAACAGACTCACTTAATCTTCTTTAGGGATGATCAGTATTTAAGAAGTGAATTGAAAGGAGAAAAATTTGGTTTTGGTGTTCAGCGAGTAATTATTAATGATGCTAATCTGTTTAATTATCTAGGGATCTTGTCTTTACCAGAAGTGCTATTCCATTTTAGCTGATAACTTTGATACATCACCTTGTAAATCTCCTTAAGAGGAGAAGTTAATGTAAATGAATTAATTGTTTTTACTTTATATTTATTAATTTTATCTCCTTTTTGTTCCAGGCTTCTCTTTTCTTGGCACTAGGGATAATGTTCTCCCTAGTGAGCATTCCCTTGGTCATCTATGATTGGGTGCAATCAGGAGGCAGTGCTGAAGGCCACTGAAGTTTACCTCCTTCTCAAAAGAAGACACCTTTGTTTGCTACACACCAAAATCGCAACCATCCATTCTGTTATCTATTCCATCTTTTGTGAGTTTACTCAAATCAAATCCAAATATTGATTATCCATACTGAAAATACTGTTATGAGTGTATTTTCTTGCAGAAAACAGGCCAGTTTTTTCAACGGGCATATCACTCGGTCACCCTATACTGAATTATCAGATCAGCGCTAAGTCTGTGTTAATTGTCTGTGAGACTTTATATATAGAGTGTTGCTCATAGGAATTCATCACAATTAATGTTTCCCCTCTGCCACCCGTGAACTGCATTTTCTGTTATCCTTAGCTCTTCAATCATGAGCTCTGCTCCTTTAGGGCAGCAGCGCCTGTTATTATCAGTCCCAACTGGAGTGATGTCAGTTCCCTTCCCCCCCATCCCCCCACCCCTTCTTTTAGCCAAAACTCTGCTCTCCAATTGTACGCATCTGGTTCGTTGGTTTGTTCATTTGTTCTTGTTGCTGTTTTGTGCACCATTTGCCTCACTTGCTTAAGTGTAGCATTCTGGATATAGGCAAAAAAAGCACCACAAGAGCGTAAATGAGCATTGTATAAGTGTCCTAAATCTGGTGCTTCTCTCTGATGTTCTGGTGAGGAAGCCAGCCCCAAGGCTTGGCCCTCTCATGGTTTTGGGGAACAGACCTCTCTGTGTGTGTGTCTTCATGATGGGGTGCAGAGAGCAGGAGAAGGAGGGCAGCCACCAGCAGCCACCATTCCCCTGGCACACTTCAGTTAGAGTGGACCAGAACTAGACTTTGACCTCAAACCATGAGTACTTGGGCCTGAAAAGAAGCAGACACTTGGATATTTCCATAGGAAGTCTGTATTTTCCTCAGCATTAAACTGTTTACTAATGCCCCACTTCTCTCTGAAAAAAATAACCAAGCTCCAGTTTTATCAAAATCTACACTTTTAATCATACCTTATGCCTTTTCCCTTCTGGGATTCGTTTGTGCATACTTTGTAGAGACCAGTTCCTCTGTTGTGTCTTATCCTCCTCCCACTGAAGTCAGTAGGGTTTTTGACAACAGCAGAAGCAGGATTTGACTCACCCTGCTGAACTACTGGATTTCTGATTGAAACTGAAATCTGTAACATTACTTAAAACAAACAGAAACACTTTTTATATTTAAAATGTTTCATTTACATTTCCCATCGATTCTCCATAACAGCTAAAGACATTCAAATACCACTAACAGGAACACTGTAACTTGCATCTGTTGTCCACAAAATCAGCATTTGCCTAATGCCTTATAGCTGTTGTAGAGAACTACTTGTAGAGACTTAAACGCTAAGCAGGTGATCGTTAACCATCCTGAGCAGACAACTTCTATTAGTGCACTGCCAGCAGCATAAACGTGTTCACTTTGTCTCATTCACTGTGTGAGCTAAAAAGTGTCTCAAAATATGAACCCATCTCCCAGTGAAAGAATCAATGGCTAAAGGGAGCCCTGCTTCATGCCCAAGGGCTGAGTGATGCCCTCGGTATGCTCGAGCCATAGCCGTCTGTCCCTGTCTTGTCCCCAGTAACTGGTTCATTGCTGACTTCCATTGTAACTGTAACTCAACTGCGGGGAACATGTCATTGCAGCTTGCTCTTTTTAAGATTAGGGATGGAGAATTCAGGATCTTGGGATTTCTGTGAGCTATTCAATTGTATCAGTTGCCATTGCCTTGCCCTGCACAGCTTGAAGTCACTGAGAGTTGAGACCATATTGCTCTTCACAGAACCTTAAAAGTTGTTTTCTAAGGGTAACATCCAGAAAGGTTAGTTTGGGGCCTTCCTTGGAATTTGGGCATCAAGATGCAGAGTGTTTATGCTGCAGAAACTAAGCCTGCTAACCCCAGACATCTAGATCTGTACCTCAGCCTAAGCAGTGAGGTATGCAGCTCTGCTGATTCTCCACTGTGACCCAGAAATAAGGCAGAGTGGACTCTTCAGGCTTCCCAAGTCTTCAGAGTAGCACAGAAGCAAGAACAAAACTGGAAGCTTTCTCCAGAATCCCCAGGCAAAGTGACCTGCTAGGCTGCAGAGCAGGGTTCCCATATTCTGTCTTTCTCCTGGCCCCTCAGACCTTCACTCGCAGGCTTCCAGCAAGGTCTCCAGTGTGGCGTCCTTCCTCCCAATCACCCCCCAGCCCAGCATTTGACACACAAACTGCTGAGCTACTTGGGACGCCCAAGCTAAGGTCAATTGTGCTTTCCTGTGGCTGTTCCCAGAGCCCTTCCTGCCATGGTGCAGGTCACCAGTTCTCTGCACTTTATGAGACTGATCCCTGCCCCTATTCACAGAGAAGTCCATACCATTGCCTACAAACCCAGGTGTTAGTCAAGCTCCAGAGAGAAGAACCTATGCTTGGTTCCTATCTCCCCACAGTTCATTCTAGGCATCTTCCCAGCCCAGGATGCAAGTTTGTGGCTCACCTGCAGGTACCCAATCCTCCCTGGTCACTGCAGCAGGAGCTCAGCATCTCAATCTGTTCTCCAACACAGCTTGCTGGTGTTGCATTTCAGGTTTTGAGGTGCCTTATAACATCTCTGGATCTTATCCTAAAAAGCCTAACTCGGACCTGAGAATGCTGTACCCTGTTATCCTCAAGATGCTCCAGGGCTCTCCTGCTTTCCTCCCCTCTTTATCCTTCTACTACTGATTCCTTAGCAGTGCAACTCTGTTCATCAGGGGGTTGTGAGAGAGGAGATCCTGGGAGTGACTTTCAAGCACCCACGTATGAGCTAGAGGTCTGATCTGGTGCACAGGGTCCCATCAAGGTCACAACTGTGACAACTCCCTCCTACCTTACCCTCCCCCCACCCCCCAGTAATCACTAGTCTTGTGTTTAAAATAACAACCATTGAGTTTTGACACTCAGCTTCCTTTGAATTGAAGGGCTGTTGGGTGACTGATTGCTCTTTGCATCTTCCCAAATCTCCTCCATCACTATCCCTCTTTCTCCTCTTCCTTATTCTACCTTCTTTTTCCCCGTTTATTTGTATACTGGAGTTTTACTGGATAAATAGGGAGAAGAATGAGCTGGGTGTGTGCATACAGTGAAATTACCCAAGGTACTGGACCATCAAAGCATATCTTAGATACTGAAAAATAGATACCCAAAATACCAAGTCTTTAAACAGACTTTGTTTCTGGGTCTCTGAAAAAAAAAAAAAAAAATTAAAAAAGAAGGAATTTTGCTTAGACTGATTTACTGGCATCATATTTATAGATATTTATGGAAAGGAATCATGTGTTTATTGATGTCTGTGGTAATGAACGTGAAATAACGTGCTTTTTGTTTTCTCATCAGGTTTATACATTCTTAACAGAATGCAATAGACCCTGCTGTAACTGTCAACATCAGTGATGGATGACAATATTTGTATGAGGTTATCTGTAAAATGTACTGCTGTTATTCAGTTCATTTGGAATAGTGAACTTGTAGCCAACGATATAAGAGTCCCACATTTTAGCTAGGATTTTAAGAGCACAGTGAAATGCTGTAGGAGTTTCTCTGTTGTTAAATTAATAGGATCCAGAGTACCGTATCTACTTAGTAGGTGGTAGCATGCTTTCTTTTCATAGAGAGTTTATAACTATTGTGAGCACTGCAAATGTCATAGACTGGATGCAAAATTGCTCCTAATAACTACAACAAAATACTTTCAAATTCTCATTTGCCTAATAGCAACAATTAAGTGGTGAGGGAAAAGGAAAGACTAATTAGAAGCAGGGGGTCCTAATAAAAGATGGTCTTGCTGCCTCTCCTGCTCCACAGGACATTGCAAAGAAAATACCTATGAGCTTTAAGCACCCTTATGGTTGCAGAATATGTCTGCCCTTCTCTGTCCGATGGCAAACACGCCTTGTTAGTAAATTGTTATTTGGGAATAGTATCTTGGGAGTGGTGACCCCTCTGGGTGATGCTTGCTCCCGGTCAGAGGGCCAATGCCAAATCCTTTTGTAGGGCTGACATGGACTGAGTGGTGCCTGGCCCGTGTGCAGGCCCAGGGCAGAATGGTTGGTCTCACCCTGCAAGGTCAGGGACGGGGATGCCCATCTGCTCCCAAGGGCTGTTTTCCTGAGCCACATACCAACCCATGGCTTGTGCTCCACTTGCAATAGGTCACACGTGCAAAAGCAGGTTGGATGATACCTGGGTTGTGTCTGTACATCTGCCTTACAGTGCATAAGCACCACAGCTCTCTCTGAGATTAACAGTAACAATGAATGGTATCTCTAGCGTATCTTCAATTGAATATGTTTCTTTGCTTAAACCTTACATTAAGGCTAAAAAGCATCTTGGTCAAAACAAAACTCTCCGTGTGGTGGTGTCCCACCTCCAGTCCTCCTGTCTCACCCCAGTGCCTGTAGGAGAAAGGCACAGCAGAATGTACTTAGCTCTGTCAGCAGCTCCACAAGATGGCTTTATCGCCTGACACCAAGGTGCTTTCTTAAACAATTCCCCAGAGCCCTTGGCATCAGGAAAATCCTTATTTCCTATGACGTACACAAAGAATGTTTTATTTGTATCTAATGTAAGGATTTCTGTAACAAACTGTGAAAAAAAAAATTAATAAAAAGTACAGGGCTGGAAAGGTCTAGAATTCACAAATTGTACACATGTCTATGTTTCTGAAGACAAATCTATGCAGTTGTGTTGTATTGTAGGAAATTTCATTTATATGTACATATATATATTGTAAATAAATAGGATGCTGTATATTTTTGCAGTTGTTTATCCCCTATGATATAGAAGTGTTGAGATAGGCTCTGCATATTAAGAATAATTTTAATAGAAACACAAATACTTTAGCTTTTGTCCTAGCAAAATGTATATCCTTTCCTTTCTACCAAGAGTTCACAAGTTAAATCCTAAACTTGAAATTATAATTACATTGCTAATGTAACAAGAAAAACAAAAATTAAAGGTCCAGTAAAATTGACAGAATTAATTCCAGTGCATGACTCCCTGTTTTCTCAACAGCAAGTTATCCAGTCTTCCTGCTGGGTAAAATATCTCCCTTGTAAAGGGCCCCTTTGGTACCCAGGTACCTCCTACCTCCTCAGTTGAGGTCAGGTGGTAGTAAAGCGCTGAAAAGGCTTTCTGCAGAAACCAGAGCAAACTGCAGCCAGCAGTTTGAGCCAGCATTATACCCTGTGGTATCCAGGCATGTATTTACCTAACTAGTACAAACAGAAGTCAGAGCAGGACTTGGGCATTTCCATTTTCAACCATCAGAAATGCCTGTAGCTCAGAGAAAAAAAAAAAATAAAGGTACTACAAGCCAAGGGTGGGCAGCACCCAGAGCAATTCATGCCATTTTGAACCCGTTCCCTTCCCACAGAGTCCTGCAGCTGCTCCTCCACCCCAGACCCAGGCATGCTGCTATCATACGACCAAAACACCTGAGGCTGATGGGAGCATCCCCGGCCAGAGAGCAGGCAGAGGCCAGTATTTTGGTTGTGGGATAGCTGCGTGTCCAGGGGTGAGGATGATGAGAGGAGAGGGTTGCATATGTCCTGAGAGTGCCTCCATCAAGAGCCTTGCATAAACTTTCTCACTGGTAAAGCACAGAAACTTGTTTTGTCGAGATTGCTGAAAAACAGAGGTTGAGAAATGCATCTAAAAATAACTGGGGTTTTATTTCCATGTTTACTTTATGGTCTTTGATCAAAATGAAACTTGAAATAACATTTGTTTTCACCATGAGCACAAACTTGGGGAAAAACCTATATGCAGTCACTTCTACAGAGCTTTTCAAATTAATACAAGTGTACGTTTTGTTTTCAGTGTTATAGCCAACAAAATATAAACTGTAAAGGTATTTTTCCACAAGACTTGAACTTCAACTTGTTTATAGAAACCTGTTTCTAGTGTCCCAAGGTATGTTAAGGCTCACCCAGATCCAGTATAAACAGTACTGTCTGAATGATGTATGCTTGATACGAGCTTGTCTCTAATAGATTGTTGAAGTGAGTCATTGGTAATATTTTGCTCCTGCTACCATCACCATACTTTGTGCTGCTCATAGCCAAATAAACGATGCAGTTTTTCAGTTTCTGTGTGTAAATAAATAAAATTAAAAAAAAAAAAATGTATTAAGTTCTATAATCTCTCTGTTACCTCTATGGTTTTTAAACATTAAAATTGTGATCTAAACTTACACTGGGGCCATACTCGTTCTTTCAAAGGGATGGCTACATATCATTAAACAGTACATGCTCCCCACTCTTATGCAAGTATTTTCACAGAACTCAGAGCACGCAGCTCTTGCAAAGCCAACTATATTATACTCGGTGCATTATACGGAGAAAAACATCAATAGATGGCTATGGAACATTAATATAGAGTTTCCAGCACAGTTTTAAGAGGGTCCTGAAGCCAAGGCATATGGTCACCACAGACTGGTGTTGCTGAAGATGGCAGCATTTCTCAAGCCCACGGCTTGATTCTGCCTGCTTGTTAAAGGCTGTCCAAGTGCTTCCCAGTCTGTTTCAGGGTCAGGCAGTTTCCCTTTCAGGCCTGCTGCTAAGAGTTGGGTTTAAGTTCAGATACTAAACTGGTGCCTGGAGTGGCTAAACCCCTGCCAGACCTCTGCTATGGAAGGAGAAGCCATTAGCAGATGGATGAGGAGGATACCCCAAACCAGTAATACCTTAATCATTCCCAGCTAGATCTGCCAAAATGTCACTGTCAAAGCCTTAAAGGGTCTGGAAAGTGCTAACTGTTTGCCTTTGACTGCTAATTTTACTGTTGCTTAGGTTGTAGTTATCACTTGCAAAAAGACCTCTTGGCCAGAGTCCTAGCCATATGACTGAAGAGCTTACTTGACTGAACAGGACAAGTACAGCCAACACCTCTGTGGCACAGCTCCCTGGGCGCCTCTGCAGGAGAAGTGGTGGGAGGATTTATGTATCAGAGGATCCTTGGCAAACCTTTGCCCTTTTCCACAAACCCAGAGAAATATCTGGAAGCTATAATCCTGGAAGCACAGAGGTACAAGCTTCTGCGCTAACCTGGTCTAATAGGCTCTCCTGTTTGGCATACCATTTGCACCCACTTCTCTACCCAGCTAAGCTTAATCATCTCATAGCCATACCTTAAGACAGGAGCATGAGTTGTGGAGTGAAGGAAAAAAGAGGAGAAGCTGTAGTTCTTTTTTTTATCTTGCTTGCAGAGATGACAACAAACTTCTTTTGTCTTCTGCAGTACATTCTGATAGCTTCACCTGAAGCTCACCTAAAACCAGGCAGCCAAAGCATGAACCACCAGCCTCCTTTCCAGTCACACTCTTCTGCCTTTGGCTTGACATGGTCTTCTTGTATCCCCAAAGTCAGACAGATCTCCAAGTCCATCTGACCAGTCCCTACTTGGGAGTAGAAAACAAATATTATATTACCATTTCCTAGGGCAAGAGATGCAGCTCTGTCTGAAGGAAGAGATTCCCCCATATGATTCAAGTGGGGTCTTATCTGACTTAAATTAATGTGAAATTGCAGTTAGTCTTCAGGCTGAAGCCCAAATTCAAGCCACTGTTGTCTCATTCCCCACTACACCAAGAGCTGGAAGTAAGCACTCATGCCAACTTTAAGAAGTGTAGAGGAAGTGGAGATGGTAGGAGCATGGACAAGTGGTAAATCCATTTCCAAGCCTTTCTAACCACAAACTCATGATAAACTGAACATGGATTTTCTTCTTGCACCCTGCAAGAAGACAGCAGTATCATTTGCTGTGCACTTGGCTGAGTTAGCAATCTACTGATCTTAACACATATCCCAGTGCAGTTAGACAGAAGTTTTCAAGCAGCCTGGCATCTGTGTTTTGCAAATATTAAGTGCTGTGCATTTCTCTTTCAGCTTAGAGTTATGGAAAATGGAGACTTTTAAAGCTGTTGGTGTTACACTGCTAAAGGCCACAGCACTGGCAAGGAACGGTGCTGTTGGCTTAGTGTGACCTGGTCTTGCCATGGCTCATTGCTTGAAAAACATGAAGTTATTTGGATTCTTGGAAAAAGATGTCATTTGATTGAGGCTTAGAGAATAGGGTTAGAAAAGTAAACTGCAACGAGCTGGGGTGGCACAAGCCAGTTCTGTCTGAGACCCAATCTGCAGAGCAAAGCCACCTTGTGAGGCTGATGGTGGTGCCTGGCCAACGGCCACCTTTTTTGAGATCCCAGTGCTATAGGTCCATGGAAGCTGCTGTCCTGGAAAAATCAGGAAAGCATATCATTAACAGGAGTCAGAAAGTACCATGGAGACAAGAACCACATCCTCTCCTTGGAAAATGCCACTTGGCTTAAAGTCTCAGGTCCTTTGCCCAGAGGTAACTAGAACCCCTTTCTCCTGCATGCTTCATTCCCTTGGGAGACTGTTTGCCCAGAGGTCAGTAAACATTAAGCACTGTCTTCTTGCCAGTTATGAAAACCTTGTGAAATTCACCTTAGTTTTTGGTGTCAGTCAATACTTCAGACTATACCCTTTGAATGTACCAAGCATTGACCATGCCCATGACATGCTCCCACGAGCTCTTCCTTCCTGGACACCTCCTGGGATCCATCCTCGGGGAAATTTCCAAAAGTGATTATTTCCATATCACGTTGTTTTCCCAGCTGTGTTCACATAAGCTTTGCAACATCTGGACCATCCTCATTACTGCCTGTTACAAACCTTCCCCACAGTCCAGGCAAAGCTTCCGGGTCACCTCATTTAGGAGTGGTTTGCTCAACCATTCCCTTTGCACAGCACTGGATGGCAACAACCCTTGTGCAGAGGTGTCCAACAGTGATTAGAGAGATGGAAAACAAGCATCAGATGCAGGAACATCCACAGCTGCCACTTCCCCTATCCAGGCTTGTGCTGTAAGCTCATACTGGCGAGCAGCTGATGAGGATGAGAGGAGAGGGTCTGTTGGCCAGATGACTCCCCAGCCACTGGGACCACCTCTCCAGAGCTCCTGGAAGTGTAGTCTGCTGTAGAGATGCAGTGCTCAGCAGCACTTCCACAGGATTCAAACGCATCAAAGATAAAAAAAGCAGTTGTTCTACCCCAGGTAATTATAAGGAAGCATAGTAGAGTTAGGCGCCAAGGTACTGGAAAGTGTTATGATAACAAAGAAGCTCATGAAGAGGGTGGAGAAATTTTTACAATGTGAGATCAGATTAATGACCTGTACAACGGCTGCAGTAAAAACAGCAGCATACAGATGCTACAACATTTGTAGAACACATTTCTTCAAACCATAACCAAGTCCTGTACTTTACTTGGATGTTAAAAAAAAAAAAGAAAAAAAAAAAAAAGAAAATTATATGTTCACTGACAAAGCCACTTCTTGCAGGCTCTGAAGTCTCCTTGGGCTTGGTGCACAGAACAGTTCCCACTAATATTTCTTACATGAAAGATGGATCTCTTATTAATTTTCAGATATCATTTGTAGATAAAGAGAGAAGTACCAGATGCTGGAGAAGCAACTTTCCTGACATAACAAGGAATTATATATCTCTTGCAATTAGATCATCACAAAAAAACCCAGGAAAACAGACATCAGTCTGCCATTCTCGCATCCAGTGGCATTTAAACAATGAGCACGGTCTCTGTTACTACTGCTGGCAGGCCTCCAGCAGCACTCTGAAAAGGCAGTGTGGCCTCCCTGTAAATTGATAAACAATCTTGTTGAGCAACAGGCACAGGAACATTCCAGCTTTTGTTAAATTTTGACTGGAGTAGAGCACTGCTTGGCATCTTTCCAGGCAGAACAAATAGGGTCAACTTCTCTGCTTTCCAGAGGCAGATTATTTTAACCAGAATCTACAGTCCCTGCAGTTAACAAATAAAACACAGGAATGTGAGCACTAAGAGACGCAGAAATTGTTTTCTTGAAGAGTTAGTGAAACAATCAAACTCAGTTGACAAAAAAAAAAAAGCCTGAATATCCAAGTCCTAGCTGTGCTGATGGCTTCAACATACTCAGTATCACTACCAAAGCTGATGTATTATCTTCACTGGGAATGCAGAGTAAGATTTGATCACTGGCTGCACCATTCAGAACCAATCTAATACCGAGAGGGGATGATATTCTTACCCCTGGTCTAAGCCAAGGAATAAAGAATAGCCTAATATCTTTTGTACAGAGCTGCTAATGCCTGCCAAGATGCAGAGACAGTGGAGGGAGTGGGAAATGTGCTCAGACACATGCGTGCCACCTAATTATCTTCCTTCATCCAGTGCTTAGGCATGGCCCTGCCTGCTTCAGGTCACACCAGGGCAAGCTCAGCTCTTGGTGGGACTTATGGTCTGGTCATCCATGAGGAGGAACTTCCTCCTCACAACTGATCAAAGCATGAATATGCCAAGCAGAAGATGCATCCCATGCAGTTTGCAAACCCCATGCAGGCAGTTAAAGCCCTTGGCACTGCAACACAACAGGCAAACACATTACCAACATCTTGACTTCTCTGGGGACAGTCTCACTGTCCTAAAAGAGAGGATAATTATAAATCATTTTATTCAAGTAAGAACATGTCTGTGTTTACATTACAACCCTCTATCAAGCACAAGAGACTACTGGTCCTGTTTACTGCAGAAATAACCCATACTTCCTCTGAGGGCAGCTGAACACCACACTCAGGGCTCAGGACAGTTGTCTAAAATTGGAAAGCTTTTTTTTGATTTTGGTATTTACAAACAGTCCAGATGCCAGCATACAAAATAGGTCAAAACTAATAGCCAGAAAACACCTCTTGCAACATGCTCTTTACCCACCCACCCACCTACCTCTGAGGAAACACCGTGGTTAGCACAGCTGAGTGATGAAAAGAACATCCACAAAGAGCAGGACTCATTAATGTCAGCTCTGAGAGGTGTATTTTTTGCAAGGGGACAGACAGGATGAGGTCATTTACCCACAAGAAGAACGTGCAGTGTTTCCAACCCCACTACTTTATAGGTGCTGTTTCAGTGGACCTCCATAAGTGCTCCACCAAAGGCAGTACTGTCCCAGCACGCAGCTGGTAACACCTCTGTTACCCACCTTGCCGGGGAAGTATTAACTTTGGGATGTCCTATGGCTCAAAGCTGCAAAAGAGATTTCATGAGTCCTTGCCATGTAACTTCCTGGCAAATTTTCAATCCCAGGGACCTTTCAGGAAGATCTGCACAAGCCAAAGACAGAAAATCCACAGTCTAGTTACAATAGACCAGATTAGCTATAGAGCACCCATATACAAATGCTATACATTTTCAAATAATTAAGAGTTAATTAATGGCTCACAAGGATGACATTTAGAGTGTCAAGTTTTATGAGCAAAGAAATTTAGCCACAAGGACCATGGCTGGTACAGAGTTTGATCACTAGCATCTGCTACTAAGTGATAGGGACACTACTGAAATGGACCAGGCTAATTTACTACTTAGATACACAGAGCTTTACCCAGGCATTATTGTCACAAAGTTCCAGAGACTTTCCAAGGTTCACAGCCTGCTGTGAAATGAGCGAGGTCCATCATGGTCAATGGAAATAGCCTTAGTTTTATATCATCTGATAAAATGTCTTAGTCTTTCACAATCTGAAGAACTGCTTTAATGGGTCTCTGTATTAATTGCTTTGGGGGGGATGAAGGGGACAAGAGAAATGCCAGGCAGGCTTCAACTCTTTGTATCTTTTGTTGCTGATACAGGATTCATATTTTACTGGTTCCAACCTAGGTAAAAATGGAAAATTATCTAAACCAACTTTGTAAAAGATGTGAAAAATTAATAAAAGAATTAATAAAAAGCCTGGGAAATAAGCAGCAAAGGATGTCAGTGCTTCCTTGCTGAGGAAAACAATTTTAAGGAATGAAAACTATCACAGTGAAGATGTAGGAGCTCCAGGTCTTTTAGGCCAACATTATTACAAATCTCAACTGAGAATAAATAAAAAAAATAAAATAAAAGCAAGTTGCAAGTGCAGGTGTAAAGCTCAGTGAAACCCCAGCTAATGCATGAGTCCCAAGCTGTGAGGAGGTAGCCAACACAGCTAATCATGGCTATTGAGAATTGCACAACTGGGCAACAGAGTCTTCTCTGTTCTTGTGGTAACATTATTTTGAATATGCACTTATATTTCTAAGTGTTCCTTTAGCTATTGCTGCTCTTCTTCCTCCTCTCCACAGTCAGTTGAGCAAAACCTTCATTAGTTGTATGATTTTTTCTTGTGGGCTACACATGCAGACTAATCCCTGACACAGATTTATCATTCTTCTTCAAGTCAAGAGGTAAATCAGCATGGACACCAGCAGTTCAGCACTAAATCCATGGGCTTTGCAGCAGTACTGCATGCTATAGAGAATACATATGTGCTGAGCTCCAGTGAAACTGGGTCACCAAAAGTATTTCCTCCTGCACTGTTATTTTATAGATGAACACAGAGAAAATGAACTGTTTACTCCAGTGTATAAGCTTCTGATGATCCATGGAAGAAATCCATCTTAACCAACAAGGTAACAAAGGGCAACCACAAGTCTCACTGGGACTCACAGCATTTTTCACAGAGTTAGGTCAGGGTAAAGACAGATACCTCTTATTCTGCTTCAACATCTGAAAAAAAAGTAGCTATTCCACAAGTGTAATGTGTGTGTCATTCAGCACCCCAGCTCACATTGCTTGTGATGGCCTTAATCTATCTGTAAGACACTGGGTGCCTGCTGCTTTTCCTGTTTCAAGTCAGCAGATGGTGCTTTTAGAAGGACTGTCTTCTATCTCTGCTGCATTGCAGCCAAAGGAGTTTGGTAGGCCCCCTAAAGAGATGCTCCAGCAAGGTGCATATCACCTGGGAAGTTTAGAAGGGGAGTAAGAGGAAAGGGTTGCACACATAACCTTAATACTGGTTGAAGTAAGGAAAGACTGACTGAGGGTCAGAAAGCTTTGTGTGAAAATACAGGTCTCTTGATGAGCCATACTTTCATTTTTAGCAATGTACTACTCTGTCATCTCAGTCTTTTATACTGGTGTTTCTCAGAAGAGAGTCTCAAACTGGCCCCAATGCATAGCCAGTGAAGATGGTGAAGTTTCTGTTCAATGTATTCTGCAGAAAGGCATAAAACAAGCTGCAGAGTACCCACAAGAGACCCAACACCTCCTCAGAGCTGGTCAGGCAAAGAGAAGTTGGCCAGAAGGCTCCTTCACTTGCTGTCCTGCATTTGAGGGCCTCAAGGAGGACAGGAGAAGAGAATAAAGTAACTCCATTTATTTATAACTCCCTTTTTAATGCTTCTGTGCTTTTCTGACTGACTCAGACTCTGCCCTGTGATTGGGATTCAGTGTCAAAACATGAGCAATTTTAATGAATTCTAATATTATTCATAATATTATTCATAATATTGTTACATTAATAATGATAATAATTCAGAAAATCTGCATTGTTTATATTCTTTAAATGTGCATTCTCTCTGTCTTTTTATTGAAAATTACCTTTTTCTTGAATTTTTATAAAGAACCAGAGCATTTTCATGTGTCTTCCCTCTCCCCCTTGCCCAGGCAGCATAGACACAGCTGAATTTTCATGGGGGAAGCTCAGACTTGAAGGTCCCCTTCCCCACACACTGGGGCAACCCAGGGACCCTCTCTCTCTGCCTGCCTGCTCTTAGGGGCTGGGCAGAAAGAGCAGAGATGGCTTCTTGGCCCCCAGATGACTTCTCAAACCATGTGAGAGCTCACGTAACTCACTGCACGTGCCAAACGGGCTCACTGAAACATTCCCAAATTCATGGGGACAGTACTAGGACTGGACATCCCGCCTGTCATCCATCCCATTCTATTTTTGCCATAATAAGCCTTTAATTTTTCAGTCATTGCCTCTGTGTTTCCAAGGCACTTCTAGCTGCCTGGCTCCTGTAACGCTGAATGGAGCAAAGCACAGGGACAATGTGCTCACTCACACACTTACACTGACCTTTTGCTGTTACTGAGCTACCCTCTCCCTGGGGAACCTGTGGCCTATTTAAGGGTTTGCGCTGCTGCACCATAACCCAAGTGGCATCAACAATGCTTCCATTTGACACTGTACTTATAGCATCCTGATATTACAATAACAATAATAAAAAACAGATCTCTGCAGCTTTTACGGCTCCTTTGATATAACTAAGAACCAACACAAGCATTATTCTAACATCATCCAAGAAAATACGTAAAAAGTTTCATTCCTGTATGGAAAATACTTCAATAAACGAGAAATTCTACATCAGTTTTCTTGCTGTTTTATCGAATAAACCTTGTCAGAAGCATTTTAACTTCATCCCAGTTGATTGGTGATACCCAATGTGCTTCATAAGCCTAGCAAAACTCAAAGCAATTTAAATCACATTAAGAGGTGTTCAATGGATAGTCATATGCAGGGGAAAGCACAGGGGATTGTTAGTCCCAAGCACATAGAATTTAGCCAATATGGCTTTCCTGGTATATTGTCACGGCAAGTGACAACACAAAACTGATACTAGGCAGAAGACCAGCAGAAGATCTCCAAACACCATAAAGGAGTTGGCTCTCTACAGTTGTCTTAGCTGTGCTTCCTGCAGTTTGTTATAACATCACTTGCACATGGAAGCAGATGGTGTACTACGTATCAATTTACTATGCCTCTCTTTCACAGATTCTTTTTCAGACCCGTCTGTGCATTTTTTATTCAAAAGGGGACCATATGGTCCCTGTGAGGTAGTTTATAAATAATTGTATATTTACAGTAGCAATCGAAACCAGAGTCACATGCCTACCTTCAGAAAGGCAGCTCAAAGTCGCTAGGTACTATAGGGTTTGGAATGATTTCCTTGGTACAGCATAGAGATACACAATGAATAATTAAACAGAAATTGATTTCACATGGCCTTCCTGATTACATTTGTTCTGCTACTGCTGCAAAACACAAAATTTCTAATAAGAGCTGGTCGAAGTGAGACGAGGCTGTACACACTCCAACAGCATTGCCTCCATCCATCATTTGCAGGCTGGAGCAATGATCCCATGCCCCCACTCTGCTGGGGGGCAAATTAAGCTCTTGGTGAAGGATGGCCTAGGAAAGATGGTGTTGTCTCACCAGGAGGCCCTCCTTGAAGTCTGCATGGGCTGATTTGAACACCTAGCTCAGCCCTTCCTCCAAGAGAGCAGTTTTTGAGGTGCAGATAGTCGAAGGGCAGATATCTAGCTAGCACCACTTCCCCAGGCACGTGGAGGAATAAAGGCTCTTGCAAATGACTGTCACACTAGTGCCTCATTCTGCTCACCCTCCCCTCTTCCTTCCCATATGCATGTCCACCACACCTTAGTGCAATCTCAGCTAAAAAACTGTCTGAAGAAACAAGACCAAAGTTATTCATGTAAAAAGCAAGCTTTTTCAACATAGCAGGGATTGAATTAGGGGCCAGTTCTGTCCCACCCCACCCCCAATATTTTCAGCACAGCCCTCATTTTTGCACATAAAGAATGAAAGACAAAACTGCATGTCTCCAGTATCAAGGGAGGGTGTGTAAGGTCAGATATCCCAGATGCTTGGTTTCCTCACTGGGGATAAATTGCCAGAAGAGCTCAACTCCTGCTTAGGTCAATAAATAAGAGCACATTTTTAAGAAGTGCCTCACATTGCTATTACTGGCCAGGATATGTCAGTGAGAGCACTCTTCTGGAGAGTTCAATATCTCTTTGTAAATCCTGACTACTCATTTGAGGGCTTAACTGGCGATGCTGAAATAAACACAGCATCCTGATTCCCTAATCCCACACCTTCAGCACAAGATCCAGGCTCCTCTGGTCATGGGCAATTCTGTAGTCCAATTCCTTCCTCATTCCCTAACCCCCTGGCACAATGTTTTTTGTGTGTCTAAGAATTAATACTGGATAAAAATGAAGATAAATGTGATTCAATCTAGGCAGCAACGTTATAATTCTCTTTACTTTCCGTTCTCTATCGCTTGAGTTGCTGATGGGTAACGAGATTTACTTTTCATCACAATCCTCCGGGTTGATGCCCAAGAAGAGGGCTATGGGCTGTGATTTACTGAGCTGGGAGGCAGGATTAGGTGGGTTATGTAAACAAGAAAGCAAACTCAATCATGAACAAAATTTAGACTCATTCCAGTGTTGTGTTGAACCCTGCCCTCGCCCCTTCAGATTGATGAGAAAAATTGCAGAGATCTGTACAACAATTTGAGAAGTGGCTTTCAAGAACTTTCCCTCCTAGTCTTTTCCAGATTGGATGTTCACACTGCCAGATGTCGATGGCATCCTTTGCTTCAGTTATCCAGCATGTTCATCAGTACCACATGCAGCAATGTGTGCCAATGTGTTTATCTCACACAGGATGAAAGAAAAGTAGAATATCTACTTGCAGCCCCAGCCACAAGTAAACCTGAACTTGGGCAGGCAGTGGTTTTCCCATGAAGCATGTGGTGACCATGGGGACAAGCACAGTCAGCCTTAAGCTCACCAGAAGTGACTGTAGGGACGGCATGTGGTGGGAAGTGGAGCAGACTGGGTTTGCAGCATTGCAGAGTCATCTCCTTCAGAGATATTTTGCCTCTGTGGTGCTCCAGATTGTCTTCAGAAAGCTAGAAGAGGCATTGCCTGGAATTGCCACTGTGTCGACACTCATGAAGTGTTTACAATATGGTCTTCTCACTGAGAGGGTGAGGAGGGATGCCTGCCTGTGAACCCAACGCAGCTGCCATCTGTCCTGCCATTCCCCATGCCTCTGGTAGGTCACCCTGAAAAAGCACCTGCAGCAGTGTGAGCTTCTGTGTGGTAAGACACCTACCAGGGACTCAGATGGTATCTTCTGCACTGCTGGATGTAAGCTTTCTGGACACTTTCCTTATTTATAAGGTGAAAAAGAAGTTTTGTTTTTCACTGTTTTTTCTTTTTGAGCTTGACAACCCAACTGTTCACAGTGACAGAGTTAGGTACAGATTAATGTGTTTCCATTAGCAGGACTAATGTCTGACTCCACAAAGTTATTTAAGCTCCTAAAAATAAACATGAGCATCAGGCTTGCCCTAGATTTCCAAACTGAAATGTCCCTGAAGACCTGGGTCTAAGTGGCCATGTCAGTAAACTCATGAAACTAATTATACACAGAAGGCTATCAAATCTATAGACTAATCGTTTAAAAAAATAGAGATTGGGGTTTTTTTTGATAATTGCTTTTATTAGCAACTATTTTGCTCTTATTTATTATAGTAGTTCAAACTCTTTTTTCCTGGTGGGATCCCCTTAGATGTTCCAGTGCAATGCTCAATACAAATACAGTGTACCAAATCTGTGTTTCTGCAAAAGATCCAGATGGTAAAGCTGACATAAAAATAAGAAAGATAATTTTTTATCTAAACTAGTTCACTGTGATAAAATGAGCAAGTAGAATAGCTAAAAATACTGAATTTTAAAAAGTGTTACTGCTTTGTATAATCTACAGTCTTACTGGTTTAGCAATCCTACCTTTAAAGATATAGACTTCTTTTTAAATATACAGGATGACATGGTGTGCTGTTGCAAATATTAATTTTACCGATTTCATCAAAGTAGCTTTAATTTTTGTTAAATGACAGTTGGATCCAATAGTATCTCTCCTCTATTTTTAGCTTTACTCCAGAACTCCACATTGTCCCTGGCATCATAAAATGACACCTTCCACAAAGACAAGAAATTCATTAACTTCATATTCTAAACAAGCCATTGTTAAAATAAATGGAAGTCTCAACTCATAACAATAGTGAGTCAGATGGATCTGACCTCTGCGGGTGGGACTTTCATTATGCCTACTGTTTGAGAAAGTACAGTATTGTAATAATATTATTCATTGCATACCAAGAGTTCCATCAAAGTCTTGACAATCCCAGGAAACGATGCACATCCTCACTTACAGTACTGCTGAAATGCTAAATATGTCCGGTCATATAAAGCCTGATCCTGTGAAGTTTTGGCATCACTGCTTACTAGAAACTAACAACACCTCCGGCCATCCCTTTCCCTAAGGGACATTGTGCTCAATCACAGGTTGCCACCTTTAGCCCTCTCTAAAAAAGGGTAACCAGGATAAAATTACAGCAAAAAACAAGTGGTATTGCTGCTGTACAGTGAAGTGTTTGTGAGGGGTGGGAAGGAAGAGGGTGAGTAAGTGGTTATGTGGTGGGGAAAGCCAGGAAGGGACTGGTAATTTATAGCCTGAAGAGGACAGAAGGACTTGCTGGAGGGAGGGAGATTGCAACGTGACAAAAAAGCGGCATCTCTGCAGAGTCTGCAGCCTCCCCTAACCAGCTCGATTCTAAACTGGAGTTCCCAGCCACCAAACCGTCCTCTCCAAGGGTGACTTGCTGCCACCTACCGCTGAGGGCTTCAGCAGCGAGCGGCGGGGTGTCTCACCAGTGGCAAGACCCATCGGGAGCCGTAAATCCCTGCACCTCCTTCAAACGATGTGGCTAATCGATACTTGCTTGATAATTCATTTTCAACCTATTGCATCACAAGGAACAGAAAAGTTGTCTGAAAGGAGCTGCTGCAGATTTTTTTTTTTTTTTTTCTTGGAAATACAGGATGCTGCTGTTCAATTGTACTTCCCAGCCACTGATAGTCCACAGAAATAATTACAGCCTTATTCTGAGTCACAGGTTGTGTTTTAAATCCTGTTGAAATACTTTTTCATGTGGAAATTAGTCACAATGTTCAAGCATCTAAAAATTTAAACTTTTCCCCTAATCTTATGTTTTCATTGCAAAAGTTGGGTCTGTAGCTGGGGTCCTGTGCGTGCTGGTGTTCACTCCTGCTATTTAGCTTTGCTGAACAGCTTCCTAAATCTCTTCCCTGTTGAGAACTGGTGGGATTTTTTGTGTGGTTTGCTCTCTATTTAGAAGCCTAATAATCACTTATGTCTGGAAGATACCAAGCAGAAAACCTGCCAGCAATTTGGGAGGCAGCATCTCTTGTCCCAAAGCCAGGAGGAGCATCTCTTGGATTGCTTTGCCCTTCCTCTCCTCGAACTCAGCACCACCATGTGGCTAGTTGAGATACTTTGCATCTTCTGCCAACTCCCCTAGTATAACAGCTGTTTGGTGGCTGCTTTGCAGAAGCTGGCCCAGGGAGGTTATCTGAAGGGGTTTTCCAACAGCTCATCTTGACTCTCACTTGGAGAAGAGGCCTTACTCAAGACGATTTTGCAGCCTTTCCCACAATTGTGTAAGTAATTGAAGCCTGAGAAAATATAGGCACATGCAGCAATCATATACATAGGTTTTGTTTAATTTTAAATTTTCAATAATTATTAGACAGTCCAAAGTTGAATGAAAATCCACTTTTTCCTTCTAAAAAATTAAAGAT